>JAJKFJ010023730.1:0-56769 GCA_027382625.1 Tetmemena sp. SeJ-2015 | reverse complement strand
GCATTGAACCATTAAGTTTCCTTCATCGCATCCATGCTAATGAACCTTAGATGACTATAGTTATATGCTACTCTTATAGTTATATTTTTCCTCGCAAATTTTTAAAATATTAATTAGTTCTATAATAGAATCCTCTTGGGGCAGTTAGCTGGCAGGTATTTATCTAAAGCAAGAAACGCAGTGGAACAGTGTTTTATCATCTTTAAGAATGAAATAGACATAACCAGCTTCAGTTAAGTGAGAGCCATCTGGCAAAGCAACCAAAGGAATTTACTTCAAAAACTCCACTGATAGAAGTTAATCACTATCCTCACTTAAAGGAGGGTAGATAAACTCGATTTGAGAACCTACTTTGTGATGAAATCCCACCATCAATATAAACTCTATGGTCTTCATCTGCCTTATGCTAGTTAGAGGATCTTGATTCTAATTTTCTGATTTAGTTTCCTCTTATAGATCTTGATTAGATTGCAAGTTATCGAATTAGAGAAGCCTAACATCCGAGAAGTAAATATTTTTAGGTTTTAATTGGAGATATTTCTTGTGACTACCCACAGCCTCATCTTCCTCCTCGAGCGTGTTTACTGTCGAATAGGACTCTTCCTCGTCTTCATCTTCCTCGAAATCATCTCCTGTACTTTGTTTAACCTTACTCTTCTCAGCAGACGATAGCTTTTCTGATTACGCACGTTTACTGTGGCTGCTTGAGCTCTTAGACTTAGAATGAGCTTACTTATCAGTCTACTTGGAGGTCAGCTAATTGGAGGAAATGTATTCCTTGATAGCTGAGCTAGTTTAAAGGCGGTGGCATATTTAGCTGATGTCACTTTAACTAAGTTTAGGATGATTAGCGTATTGCTGAGAGTAATTTGTGGAGACAGTTTGGCCTGTGCCATGGATGTACTAATCAGCTGCAGAGAGAGTCTGGCCTGCAAACTCAGACAAGTTAGAGAAGAGACTAGACGAAGGCACTTTGCTACCCTGCTTGCCTACTTCTATGATGTCATCATCGTCCTCATCGCTGTCTTTTTCAGCTCCTGATTTCTCGTTCTTTTTGAAGATGTTCTTTCCTTTACTCAACACGTTCTTAAAAAAACTAAACTCCACTCTAACAATTCTAAATAAGATTAAATTTGAGTAGATTTACCAGCTTTCTTTTGCATTTTGATTAATTATTTGACTTATTGTGCCAAAATTAGAATTAAAGTCAGGCTTTAATTAAATCATATGCTATCATCAGTGCTTGAAGAACTTGACGTCTTGCCACTCTGCGAGCACCTTGTTGAATTCGTCTTGCTTCTTCTTTTGACTGAAATACTCTGGGAACTCATCCTCCACCTGAGCAGTCTTCTCCAAGAACAGTTGTTGATCCACTGTGCTAAGCGAGCTGCAGGTGTGCTAAGCCTTCATTACCTACTCCATCAACGCATGAATAAAACTTATAAGTAGAATTTGAGTGGACTCTGTGATAAGTCCAAAGAAAAGAAGGGCTTTCATGAGCTCTTTGACCTCGTCCTTATCTTATTGAGATATTTTGCATTCCTCCTTGATTGAGTCAATTAGGAACTCCTCCTCGTAAGGTGAGCCCTCCTTGACATTTCTCTTCTTCCTGAGTTGCTTCTTTTGCTGCTTCTTCTTTGCTCCCTAGCGCATGCTCTTCTTTGAGGTTTCTGAGAACCCACTGGCACTTGATCTGCCTGAAGAAGAGTACTGAGACTCTGAGAAAGCAGAAGCAGACATGTTAGAGACACTCATCTAGTCAGCGTCAAACTTCAAGCTGCTGAGTCCACCATCCATCTGAGAAAGTTAGTGAGGAATATGGCGCTTTGTGTTTTGCACTATCTTGAGTCTGAGGTATTTCTTGTTGAACTCAGCAAGAATAGATTTAAGATAGTTGCTCTTGAGATCAGTGGCAAGAACAACCTGCTGCTTGATTGAGGAGTCTATAAGCTCTCTCTTTTAGTGCTTGTTAGCAATTTGTATCGCCTTCAGGAACTTGTTGGCCTTGGAGTACAGGTCTATCACCTCCTCTGGCTTGTAACTGGGCAGTCTTAGGAGTAAGTCGCCAGCTTCCTCTAGCTTAGAATTGGTTTGGAGTTTGTCTATCAAGTCCTCCACAAGGCTGTTGAACTACTCCTCTGAGAAATAAATTAAATGGTTTTGGTAGGCGATAGAGAGACACATGTCCACGTTCATGCTCTTCTTGAAGGCGTCCAAGGCTTTCTGGACTTGGCCAGCTGCACTGTACAAGAAGCCTGCCTCCTCAGAGTAGCCCCTTGATTCCAAATACTCACCAAAGGAAAGCTTTATCTTCATCTCCAAGTCCTTGTCATAGGAGTAGTACTGCATCGCCTGCTTGTATAGTCTGTGCTTTTTCACAATCAATTTAAAAATACAAATATAATATAGAATATTTTTTTATATTTATTTAAATAGTGAGAGCCTCATCGATGTATTGTTCTCCTCCTTTGGCAAGTTTCTTGACAGCCTTCTCATACTGCTTAAGATCCAGATGGACTCTGTACTTCATAAGCACAGGGTCCATTTGCTTTAACTCATTCAGGTAGGGCACATACTCTTTGGGGTCTTTTTGGGTTTGGGTGGCAACTAAAGTCACTAATTAGAAATCATAGGTGGTCAGAGCCACATCAAACAGCTTATTGGGCTGAACCAGCCAAGACACAAACTCTAACGCTTCTTTCGAGCTTAACTTCAAACTCTTGGGATCCACATCTCTCTTCATAGCTATGGAGTAATTAAACACCATTAGATTATTCTTACTTTCAGGATTGAGATGAGGAGGAATGATCTTCTTTACTAAGTTCTGCTCCTGTTCTTCCTTTTGCATTTACTTGATCTTGTTTAGCACCTACTTCAGCTCCTAAGGTTCTCTCTTAATGTAAGTAGTGAGAATAGGCAGCAAATATTTATTCTCTCTAAACAGATTAACAAAGAATGAGTAATTACTGATTGAGAGTCTCCAGCTCCTTCTGAATAGCATCACAGATGAGATTAACTTTTCCAGCCTTGGTCTATACACCGCTTGCAATATCCTGCACCATGAAACGCTCGTGCTCTTTTCTGATGAGGTCCTCCTCATTCTATGGTCTCATGAACTCTAGTTCCTTGCCTCTCTCTTTCTCATTTAGGGAGTTGATGAACAAATTGAGGTAGTCTACTTGCTTGACCTCCCTCACAAACTTAGCGATGTTAGTGATGAACTGCTCTGGGTTGACATCGTAGAGAAGGTTGATGTCGATCTTGTGTGTTCTGAGAGTCCTGAAAGCCTTTCCGTACTCAGTAGCTTCAATGTCGCTGATTACCTAGTTCAGCAATATAATTCTGGGTTAGATTCCCTCCAAGTTTCCTCTAGGCATCTGAAGCACGCACTTAGAGCCATAAATAGTAACTATTCTAGCGCCTCTCTCTACAGCTCTGATGTTGAAATTACTATCGTCTTCAAGAGTTGCATGTTAGGGAGGTTCATTAGCAGCAGTTGTGTTTAAGGGTTTGGGCAGCACTCTATTTAGATCGTAAATGAACAGTTCATGCAAGAGTCCAGAGGTGGTGTTCACAAACGAGAGGAAGAACTGGTTCAGATGGAAGGAAGTGCACTCGTTCGAAAATATCTTATCATTTATGTACAGACGCATGTTTTAAGTGAGGCCTACAACTACTTCCTTGCCTGAAAGGAAAGCTGCATTAAGCTTGTAGCAGAGATTAGGAACTGAGAATAAATAAAGCAATAACAATTTGTGCTCTATGTTTTCTGATGCATCTACTCCTAAATCTATCTTGGAGACTTACTTGTCAATCGTCTGAACGAAGATATAGTCAGCATTATCACTATCATCTTGGTGAAAGTTAAACATCATTCCTGGCTTATCATCTTTGGACTAGTCTGCTTTGATGTAGTAGTTATTTAAATTATAAAATTTTCAGACTGATACTGATTTGAAACTTGATTACCAGATGAATGAGTAGTTGCGTTGATGCATGCGGAGTATACCTTATTAATCCTCAACTCTTTAGTCATTTAGATCTGGCCATCATTTTTAACTTTGAGAACCACAAGTCTATCCTCCTTATAGCTGTCAAGTAAACTTTCAATAAGAACAACAGTAAGTCCTGTTAATGATTTCAAATCTGCAGGATGAGTAGGGAAAACTAAAAGTTTATGGACTTCGTCGCTCTTCACAAAAGTATTCACATCAAAGAACTTAAGAGACTGCTGATTATCCTCACAGTTAAAAACCGAAAGGATTCCATTCGAAGAGAGAGCTGCCACTAAGTGACCGTACATATAAATGCACTGAGCAATGCCATGCTCTAAATTAATTTGTTTCTCAAACATAGGAGGAGGCATCAGGAACTTTCCCAAGGGAGTTAGATTGATATTTAAGCAAATATTTTTATAGGATGGTAGTGAATAGGTAAACTTTATAATGTTCAATAACTCATATTTCTTAAAAATTCAATGAATGAGAAGTTCCTCATTTCCTTCTTCTACTTATCTGTGTTAACTAGTTACAAGACCTCTAACTGATTATTCCTGTTGATGTAAACTTGAACTAAGCGCTTTATTTGCTATTCTTCATTTGAAAAGTAGAAGATATTATCGTCAGACCCTTATATAAATTTCTTGTAGATATTTTATCCAAGACCAGCCCTTTGAACTTCCTTGGCCAGCATCAATTCAACCTCCTCTCCATTCTTATCATTTTATAGTGACTCTAATGAGCTGATGTAGTTTTTGATTTCGTAATCCTTTTGCTCCATCTGCTTTCTAGCTTTGATTATCTCCTCGTCAATTAGCTATTCAGGAGTCTTCCTCTCTTAGAGTGCATTTGGCTGAACTTTAATCCATTCCTTGTTTACTTGAATAAGCTTAGTCTAAACTTAATCAATAATTTTGGTTAGTCTCAGTGAGATTGTACTCTCTTCTACTTTTAGCAATGAGTGATTCTTGCTCTCTGCATTTCCTGTCTATGTCATCCATTTCGAGTTGCACTTCCCTCACCTTGGTCTTCATTTCTTGGGCATCTTCTTTGGCCTCTCTTGTTAGCATTATCAACATCTCTAGTGACTCACCTAGCTTGCCCTACACTTCATACTTCTTAAGCAGCAACTTCCTTTTGGCTTCACTCTAGTCTCGCTGCTAGATCAGTTTGAGCAGCTACTTCTACCTAATCTCCAACTCCTTGATCATCTATTGAAGTTTATACTCTTGCTCTTTCTTTTCCCTGGGGTCCATAACTGACTTAACAACATTCAACTTAGTTGACCAAACTTTTATTGACTGCTCTGCTAGGTCATGAGCGTCTAATCTTTGCTAGTTTGCTTGTGCCTTTGAATCATACTACATGCCCATCATGCCTGTGTAATCCTAAACTGCACTCAGCATTCTTCTCCTTTCAACTAGAAGCTCAAGCAAAGAATTGAAAGCCTGGTCTCTGCGCTCTTCTAGCAACTCCTTCTCTTTAAGAGTCATGTACAAACTCATCTAGAGTCTTTCTATCTCTGAGTCCTTGGACTTATAGAGGTCAAATAGTTGAGAGAGATAAGTGAGTTGGCGCTTCCTAGTGCTCACTAGATCTTTCTTCAAGTATTCGATGTGCTGCTTCAGCTCAAATATGGTGTCAACTTACTCGTCTATCTCTTCCATCATTCGAATGTTTGTAGAATTTAAATGTAAATTGTAAGTTAAGACTCTCTAAGCATTTGAGCGCAGTTCGCCATTTCAAAAAGCATCAATAAAAATAGGATAGTATAGTTATAAGCATTTGTTCTCTATCCTTTTGAAGAGTTTTTGATTGCAAAAAGAGTTCATTTGTCGTGTCCATGTGCAACTTGAAGAGTTTATCATTTCCATAAAACATCTCTTGTGCGATAGCTTTCTTCTCCTCTCTGGTCATATAGGTGAGGAAGCCTGCCTTGTTCTTGTTTTAGTTAATTGTACTCTGGGACTGATTAGGAAGTGAACCCTACTCTTCACTTTCCTCTTACTCAATAGACTCCTCTTCTTCATCTGCAGTATCTGGATCATTTTAAAAGTTAGCAATAATATTTCTTTCATTTCTCTGAGCTTGACTTTTTTATCCTCCATCTATGTAATCAGCCTTGATCTCCTCTAGTTCTTATATGAGCAGAAGACACTATTTTCTAAGTTCAATAATCCTTGGGTCTACCTAGTCCCATAAATCTTCCTTTTACTACATTAAACTTGCCTCCTGAGTGCATTAAAATACAAAATATTCTTGATCGAGATCTCTGGACAAGTCTTACTTAATTCTCTTCATCTCATGCATCTACTTTTTTAGAGTTGAAATATCCTTTTGCTCCAAATCTTGCAAGTGAGTCTTGTACTTCTCAAGCGAGAGAGAGTAGACATCAGATGCTCATATCAATAAGATAGAATTATATTATGCTTCAACTCCTATCTATTTCTTGTGATCTTCAATTAATTTGTCTATGAAACTGAGAATGACTCCCTCCTTGTCCTTTATTTCGATATCTTGCATTTCCAAGTCATCTATGGTCTTAGCAACTGACTCTGATATCTTCTTCTTTACTCTGTTAATGTCAAACTTCTCGCATAGAGCAACCAGTTTTGTAATCTCTTGATCTTTCTCCCTCTCCAGTCGCTTTATCTTATCCAGGTCTTGCTACACAAAGTTATTCACAAGGCCTGAAGAAGCATCTATTATAGTTCCCTTAAACTCAGATCTGCCCTTCAGCTTGTCCTACCTTGTTTCAATATATTCCACTGTCAAAGTGAAGTCTCTATTGTTATTAAGTTGGCCTTTGTTATTATCATTGTTCTAAATGGAGATGTTTTACTGGAACTACTTCTGCTGTTGTTGCTGCTTGTGTTAACGCTTATTTCTGACTACTATGGTGTGCTCTCCAGACTCTTCCTCTGACTCTTGGCTGTCAACTGCTCCTCCTCCCGCTTCTTAGTCCTCATACATAGCTTGCTTGGCTTGGTGGAGCTTTTGTTTGTGCTGGTTTATCTGCTTGTTGTCCAAGTCACTTTTGAGTTTTTCCATGTTGTTCATTACACTTGTGTACTGTCCTCCGATGACTGAGTACTCGATGAGTATTCTAGGCTGTTCGTAGTCGTCTTCTCCCAGCTATCCATCGAAAATATCGTCCTCCAAGCTGTCAAAAAGTGTAACCCAGTGCAGATATGAGTTGCCTACTCCTTGCACGAGTTTCTTCAGAGAGAAAGTGATAGAGCCAAATCTGTTCTTGTCCTCTGCTCCTATCTTCTTTAGAATTATCTGCAGCTTCTTCTTTGTGTCAAACAGCGAAACTCTCACCTTCTGGGCCCTCTGTTGAGACTAAGGAATTATATCCAACTAAGAACCAGCTGCTTAGGAAGATTGCTGGGTATTTTGGTTTTTGGATTTTTTATTGGTGGCAGCTGCTGCTGATGAGCCAAGCACAAGTGAGTCCAAGCACTTGTTATCCAGGAATACATAAGCCATGACATCCCTCTTATTCACTCTCATTGAGGAAGATAGTTGTAAGTCGTGGATGCTCAGAAGTACAAAGTCTACAAGTAAAATTAATTGCAAAAAAGAAGGGCTAACTTACCCTCCATTGTGTTTCAACTTATATTTAATTATAAAGGGTTCTGAAATAATTGCATACAACTACAGAGTCTTAAAATTAATTTAAATTAATAAAGTCTCTTAACAATGGCAAGCGCAGCAGTAGATATCAACTCCAAATCTGAGTTTCAAGGCTATATCGACAATAACCCTCAGGTTTTAGAGCAACTAATGAAAATAGTTACTAGCCTCTACTGCGATCCAAAGAAAGTCTTAGAAACTCAAGAGTAAGATAAACTATGATCTTATATGGTGTTAGTCATGTAAGGAAGATGATGAACGTTCCAGAGGCAGAGAACAGTTAAGGGCTAATTGAAAAAAATCAATAACTAAAGCAAGAAATTTTTGAACTATAAGACTTGGTTGTCGCACTCGAAACAGAGGTAAGTTTAATCAGTCACAAATAATTTATGTATAGTTAGATGCGATAAAGGAAGAGACAATGTGAAAGATCAAAGTTTATTTAGCAGTTTCCTTTTGATTTCTTTCCTAAAGATCATATTTATTTGGGTAGATTGATATTTGAATGATCTATAACTGCAGTATAGGAAAGATTGGAAACTGAAGCGTGATTGAAGTTTGAGGTACTAGTATGATAATTTTACACAAACTCTATAAAATCAATGCGACCATCAGATATAAAAAAAATACTAAAAGATTAAGCAATTAGTAGCTGTTGTTTCTTATTAACAAGCCATTTCATAGTCGATACAGAAGTTACAATTGAAATTTGTTGTTTGGCATACCATTTCCAATTGCTTCTAACGAAAATTATGACTGACCGCTTTCCACTCTCGTCATTCGTTATAGAAGCAGCAAGTAGATTGGAGTCAGGAGAATACTCTAAAGCAACAACACTTTCCTTCTGATTTGGTAAAGTGGATTCTCCATGTCTCAGTCCATTCTTTTCCCAAAAGACAATTTCCTTCCTAGTTTACTGATTTGGAAGTACTCTTACAGAATATCCTGCGACTAGACTTCCATTAGGCATCATGCATATTGGTTTCTGTAGATAAGTGAGAGGCTTTTCACTGACTGAGAATACAGACTTATCATCAGCTCTTGCAGGTCCCTTAGTAACTTTCATTGAGTTCTATGCATCTCTGGTAAGACACTTAAAACCTCCGTTGATGAAATAATTGAGAACGAATACTGAGGAATCCTCTCTCCAAGATATTTAGGCTTGAGTAATAGTTCTATCAATTTTATCTTATTCTGCAGGTTTGATATTCCAAAATGTGAGATCATAATCATCTATATCGCACTCAGCGGTCACATCAAATTCAGTACTGAACATGAATAGGCGGCCATTAGAACTAGCAACTACAAAATACTCTTCGTTAGGAGACCATTAAGCTGCCAGGATACCAGCTGGTAGTACACCTGCCTCTTCCACTTCGTTCTCTTGTACCTTATAGAGATAGATTGAGCCACTCTTGAAAGTGAGAACAACTCCCTGCAGTTCTTATATGTAATTCATAGAAACTAACTCTGTCTCAGCTATGGTAGGGTCTTAGTCAGAGAAGTCTACCTGCTTTCTTTGCACAATATTCGATGGGATTTCAGTAGGGTTTTCAAGAGATTTATCAACTTAGTTATAAGCCAGAGTGTAAAAACATATTAACATATTTTGTAAAGCTGGTTGGCGGAAGTGTATATAAACATCAAATTTCCAAACTCATCGAGACACACCTGCACCACTTCACCATTCAAATTTAGACTAGCAATGAAAATTAAAGTGATAATTATGCTTACCCGGAGTTAGTAAACTTTGAGAGAATTTCAAGGTTTCTCATTTTGTTTTAGTAGAACGCAATAAATAATATTAAATAATGATCAAGTATATTGCTACACTTTATAATTAATCTTTCCAATGAATAACTTAAATGCAAAGCAAAAAGTAAGAAATTAATTTGCTAATTATAAGCTAATATCATTTCTAGCTAGAATTATATATTTCGTTAGGTGCTGATTTCACTTTGTTGGCTCTAAACTAATTAAATCGCATCTTTAAATAATTCTGCCATAATTATATAATATAAAATGAATGTGGTTTCCTTCATGCTAGTTATATTTAACTCCTCTTTTTTCTAGTTCTTTGAGCATCTTTTGATAGTCGTCTTCTTTTAGAAGAATCTCTAACTTGCCTCCTTCTCTTCTAACGAAGTAGGTGCCAGCAGGTGTTTCAACCTTTTTTACCTCACCTTCTTCCAAATCTGGAATTAACAGCTTGGTCTAACTCTGCTCCTCCTATTGTTATTTGAGTGAGTCATCTGCCTTCTTTACTCTGAACATAAATGACTCCATGATGTAGAAGAGTATGCTGATTTGGATGCCCTGGTTTATAGCCATCCTAAATCCTAAAGATCGAAATGTCAACAAGAAAGCTGTGAATCCTCCTCCTATTGTGTCATTCCAGAAGTCATCAATTAAAATAATTATATAATAAAGTTAAGTCGTCTTTCTATCGCAAATACTTCAATCCACTTCCAAAGAAACAGAACGATCCGCACCAGCCTGCGATGTTTCCTCCCAATAAAGGTCCTTTATCTCTGGCTGAGCAAATTCCACCTATCAATCTTTGTTATTTAAATAAGCAATATGTTTTATAGGGGCGTGCCACATTCCCAGGAAAAATTGAGTGATAGTGCCAGCTACTAAGCCTATTCCGAATCCTTGTCCTACTCTCACAAACAATTCATACTGATACTTTTTCAGGCTGTATACTTCTTCTGCTTCTCCACCCATAGCTTTATTTACAGCTTAAATTAATTGTTATAAAGTTCCTTAGAGCAAGTGAATTTTCATTTGGTCTTTACTAATCAAGATTTCTTAGAGCAGAATTAAGTAATATAATTGTTTTAAAGCTTGAGTAGAAAAAAATGAGGTACATGGTTAAAGGAGGTATTTGGAAGAATACTGAGGATGAGATTCTGAAAGCAGCTGTTATGAAATATGGCTTGACCTAGTGGAGTCGTATCTCTTCTCTGCTTGTGAGGAAGTCAGCGAAGGAGTGCAAAGCCAGATGGTATGAGTGGCTTGATCCAGCTATCAAGAAGACCGAATGGAGTAGAGAGGAAGAAGAGAAGTTGCTATACTTGGCCAAGATCTTCCCTACTTAGTGGAGAACTATCGCACCTATAATTGGTCGCACTCCAGCCTAGTGCATAGAGCACTATGAAAAGCTTCTAGATGCTGCTTAAGGCAAGTCAGGTGATTTCGACGAGAGTGATCCACGTAGACTGAGACCTGGTGAAATTGATCCTAATCCCGAGACAAAGCCTTGCAAGCCAGATCCCGTAGACATGGATGAGGACGAGAAAGAGATGCTCTAAGAATGCAGAGCCAGACTTGCCAATACCAAGGGAAAGAAGGCAAAGAGAAAGGCTAGAGAAAAGCAACTAGAGGAGGCTAGGAGAATGGCTCAAATTTAAAAACAGAGAGAGCTAAAGGCAGCTGGTATCGATGTTCATAAGCCTACCAAAATAAGAGGAGTTAACTACAACATTGAAATTCCATTTGAAAAGAGAGTTCCCATAGGTAGGTACGATACTACTGAGGAGACAAGCGATTAAGTAGACAATGTACGATAAGGTATCGCTCTTCAACAGCTGGAAATTAAGAGAAGAGATGAAGAGGAGAAGAAGAGAAGAGCTCTTGATGCAAAGAAAATTAAGAAACTCAAATAGAAGAATCTGCCAAAGGCTTTAGAACTTATCAATAAGAATGATAATCCTCTCATTGGTATAAACACTAAGCTTTCTCTACCTGCTCCTTAAATAAACGATAGTGAGCTTGAAATTATCAAAAAATATGCAGCAGGAACGATTGAAAGTGGAGCACTTGGTTCCTCAGCTGATACAGCAGCTACTAGAGCCCTAATGGGAAATTATTCCTAGAGAGATATTCTGCCAGCAACTCCCGCAACTGGACTTGGAGCTTTAGGAGCTGGAGGCAAAACTCCTCTTATGAGTGAGAGAATCCTTCAAGAAGCTAGAAATGCAATCTATTATAAAAGTTCCTAGACACCTTTGCTTGGAGGAGAAACTCCTTAACTATATGAATCTGGATTAAGACAGCAAGGAGATATCACTGGCTCAACTCCTCTTCTTGGTAAAAGATAAGACACTGAAATATCTCAAAGAGGGTAGGACTCTTCTGAATTCGCAGTACCTGCTCCTAAACGTCAGAAAATGACTGGCAATGTAGGATAGGCTTAGAATCAGATGAGAATGAAAACTCCCTTGAGAGATGAGTTCAAGCTAAATTAAGCTGACTAAATTATGGACAACACTTGGGAACGATCTTCAATAGCAAGTGGAATGACTTCTCAAATTGACACTTCTACTTATCAGGGTGATCAAAACCAGAGCCTGAGTATGTAGCTGGCTGGCTTATCTTAGCCTAAGAATAAGTTCGAAATTTCTCAAGAGAGGTTAATCGCCATGGAGGAAGAGATAGCCTAGCAGGAATAAATGATTTGGGAGGCTGAGCATGAGAAATTCAAAGTTGAAGATTTGGAAGATCAACAAGCCAGACTTTAACTCGAAAGAGCTAAGATTTTGGATTTAGAGAAGAGAAAACAATCTTCAGTGGTTAAGCAACTACTGCCAAGACCCCTTACTATCAATCAGAAATATTTCAAGTAAGTGATAGATGGAGAAAAGAGAGATGAAGTAGCGAGAATGATTAACGAGGAAATGCTAGCTATGCTGATCAATGATAACACAAAGCATCCCATCAAAGGAATGAAGGAAATTAAACAAACTAAGTACTTCCAAGAGATCTCACCAGAATACATGGAACATGCTCGCAAGCTTGTGGAAGAGGAGGCTAGATCAAATGATGCAAACAGTCTTGGTTATTATCCAATTCAACTTTTTAATCACGCATCCACTAACTTGGAATCCAAGGCATGCTTCTTCCCTGGCACTAAGGACTTTGACTACCTTCATAATCGCTCAAAAGCAGAGCAAATAGAGGCCTTAAGATTCGAATTTGACAATGCCACTTACCATATGAACAAGGAGATATCCAAATGTGAGAAGTTAGAAAAATCTTTGAAGATTATCTTCGGAGGCTACTATAAGAGGGAGGAGCAACTTTAAGAAAAGTTCTCATAATCCATGAAGGATTACTCAAGAAAGGGTATTGAGCTTGAGGTGTTCAAGGTGTTTGAGGGGCAGGATAGACGAAGCTTGAATTCCAGACTTGATGAAATGAGAAAGGCTTTATCTGCTCAAGAGCAAAAGGAAAATGAACTTCAAATGAGATATGCATCGCTAAGATCAGAGAGAGAAAGGCTTGAGAAGACTCTTATCTCTATGAAGGGACTTGACAAGAAATGAAATTGCAAGGTGTAGTATATAATTAATTTTAAAAACTAGTTCAAGTGTATGGTTTCATCACCAATAAAGGGAGAGACAGGGGAATGAAGTTCATAAGAAATACACAGAAAATAATTAATTCTGATCCATAGTAAAATTATTTAAGCTAAGAAGTTAAACAATAATTAGAATTTTATAAGATTAAAGGTATTAAATTGCTTCATTACATTTTAATTCATTACTAGATTTTTATATCCCTTTAAAGAACTAAATTAAACGAATGGAAGGAAGAAACGAGGATTAAGATTCCTAGGCTTCTTAGACTATGGAGTATATCGATACTTTGATGACAGCCTCGGCCTCTATAGCTAAAGATTAGAACACTGGAAGGAGAAACGGTCTTCTAGTAGTCAAAAACATGGCCACTGACGATTTTGAAATTCAACAACAGCAGAATGATGAAGAGCTCCTTGGAAAAGCAATTATAGCTATCGGGGCTTAATTAGAGAAGAGGAACTCAACACTTGTCACTGAGGGTGATGAAGATTTAGAAGAGGAAGACAAGGCCAACCTCAGTGACTCACTCTCAGATTCAGAGGACGAGCAACAAAAGTTAACTCTATGAAAATAAGGATGAGACAAAGTCCTATCACAACCAAACTATTATGAAAGCTAAGTATGAAAGACAAGTATGAAAAATTAATCTAATTTAAGATAGCAAACTATCAATTTCTGAAACAATTCTATTGTAAACTTATTCATCGATACCCAAGATGAAATATTGCGATTAGAATAAGATAAAAAATGAGATTAAAATTGGGATTGGATGTAGAGAGCGAGCAAGGGTAGAGTGCAAAGCTTCCTCTTATATCTCCAACGACTTAGTTTATGCTGGATAGAGAAGTATTCTTCAATGATCGTCGGCACTCCTAGACAATAGACTTTCAAAAGCCCTACAAACCTGTGCTTCAACTAGCCGCTGACTTTATGATTTTCATGATATATGGGTGCCTATTAGGATTGGCTTACCTATTCTCAGTTCAAGAATTGATTGAAGATAAGTTAACAAGGGAAATTCTAACACCCTAGAATCTTTTATTGACTGTTCTTCTGGTTCTGAAATTTTTCTTGTGCCTAGCAGTGTATAAGAACTCTGATAAGGGAAACTCCAAAGAAAATACATTACTAATTTATACAGTGAGAGTGTCTTTCGACTTGTTAATTATTGCTCCCACTTTGGTCTACATACATTACGAATACGCCACTAGCATATGGCAGTTGCTTATCTATGGAGTCCCTCTGGCTTTGAGCGAAATCTTGCTTTATTTCTGGAGTGTGAAGGAAGCAGTTAAGAGATCGGATGAAAAGAATAAACGAGTGGAGAGACTCCTTCAGCATGTATGAAGACCAATAATTACTTATAGAGCTTTGAGCTAAAAGATATCAGCTAATTAACTTAAGTATTTGCGATGGGCATTTATCTAGATTCATAGTAAATAAACTGATCAGACAACAGCCTACTCGTTATTATCAACAGATGTTATTATACTTTCACTATAGCTAATCAATAAATAACTTTAATTCATATAGAACTTTCTAAATACATGTTCACTTGTTTTCCATTTATTGAAATATAGACTTAGCATTAAGGAGTTAAAGTAATTAAATAAGATGGGAAAGGCTTAGAAGGGAGTAACATATGTCAGCGATAAGAAGGTCAAGTCAGAGATTAAGAAACAGCAGCTCTAGAAAGTCAAGAAAGTGGGGGGAGCAATTAAAAAGACCAACAAAGACAAGTTAAAGGATGAGCAGTTAAAGAATGATTTTGAGGAGTTGAAAGCTCTATTGAGGCTGGATGCTGCACCTTCTACCAAAGGCCAAGACTTAATTTAATTTTCTTTTTTCTCTACTAAATGATGGAGGTTGAAGATGCAAGTGATCAGAAACAAGAAAAGAGAGAGCTCCTAAAAGAACTCAAAAAGAAGCAGAAGCTCTCTACTAAGAAGAAACGATTCTTGCAGTTGCTTAAGTCAGAGCCTCAAAGAGAACTCAAGCCCAAGGACCTCTCTCAGAAGTAAATAGAGTCTGCTACTAAACTACTCAAATAAGATCAAAGTCTAACAAGGGGGTAGAAGAAAAGACTAAAGAAGAAGGAAAAGTTCATTAACTAGAAGATTCTAGAAAAGAGAGCAGTTGAAACTCACCAACTGCACAAATCTGCCTTGGGCAAACTTAAGCAAGAGTAAAAGTCTGTGTAGAATAAGAAGAAGAATCAAGGTGAAGATGCTATGATGGATGATGGGGACTCTACAGTTGTTTAAAGATTTAAGAACAAATTAATTATGTTCAAACTGTTGTTTAGAAGCCAAGCAAATAGGCGAAGACCAAGCCATAGAATAACTTAGCAGACTTTGGAAGCATGAATTCTATTTTGGATAGCATATAGAACTAAGTACAGAAGCAGAGCGCCATTCAGTCGCAGCAAAAGAATTCCAAAAAGCAACTTGCAGCAGATGCATAGGCTGAAAAGGACAGACTATAGAAAATTATAAACTTAAACTCCTTCTAAGCGAATCAGTTGGACAACCTGTTCTTGCATGTGAATAATACAATAAATATGAAGTCTTAGAAATGATGCAGATAAGGAACAATTAATTATTCTATGAAATTATTGGAATTTAGGTCAAATTTTTATTGAAATAAATAATTTTAAAGTAGACTGAGAAGAATGTAAAATGTAAAATATAGTGAATAAATTTTTATTTTAATTTAAAGATTTTATTGCTAATTATCTTTATTAAAATTTTAGTTTCTATGACAAAAAGTTCTTAATCTTAAAACATTAAATAACTAACTATAATAAATGCTATCTGAGGTATATTTATCATACAGTTTGTTTGGTTCTGACAGAATAAAGAGTTTTACAATAATATAAATTTCTTGAATCACTAAATTAATCTTTGAAAATGGATTGCGAACTATGCATGGAGGAATTCAATTAGCAGTAGCACATGCCTAAGGTGCTGCCTACTTGCGGCCATACTTTCTGCGAGAAATGCATGCTCCAATTATGGACCAACCAGCAAATAAGTTGCCCCCTTTGCAGATAAAAGTCAAAGATAAATAATGCAACTGACTTGCCTCAGACTAACTTTGCCTTATTGCGAGTCTACACTCAAATGAAAGAGGAGAAGAAAGCAAAGAGCCTCATCGATCAGTACAGAGTAATCAATCCCAAGGGTTATCTAGAAATCGAAGAGACTATCAATCGCCTACGCGGTCAGCCTCTTTAACTTCACCTCTACGGCATTTATGACGACGGGGAATTGATTTATCAAGAGGCTATTCCTGACAGCGCAAGTGCTAGATTAAAGTAGACCACCCAGAGGAAATATTGCTTTAACCAGAACTCCTTCCTGATTAACTACTTCTTCATGAATGAGCAGACCAGATACCTCATGTTTTTCAGGAAGTTCACTCACTGCCGCCATAAGTTCTCTTGCTTTGAGCATATTGCTCGTACAGTCTACAAGAGCCTTGGCTTCTATTTGATGTTTAGGATCGGAGCACAGCTAATAGCCGGAGATAAAATCTTTGAAATCTTCTAAAGCATCGCTGATAAATTAACCTCAGAGCCTATGAGCGAACCCAGCCTTTTGAAGATCGGTCTCGCACTTGAGGTGAATGCCTTGCTCCTCGCAAATTTCTACTTCGCAAGGAAATGCATCTACAGCTCTCTCCTTGAAGTTCACGCTGCAGACTGAGTGCAAAGTTGCTCCTCCTCCTTAAAGATTGAATATCAAATTGAACTATAAACTATACTCGCTTAAGTATAAATATAATTACAAGTGTTAATTTAATCAAAGATTATTGCTGTGAAATATTGTCTTCTACTTAGTGCAATTATTAATCTTCTGTATTTAAAATAGTAGTGCCTTTATTTATTGGGTTCACTCTATAATATTGCTAGAGAATAATACTTAATTGTTTTTACATTACTACAATTCATAATTTGCAATAAAAGTAATCTAATTTTAATAAAAAGGGATTACCTTAAATTTCGAGTTTTGCAACACAATGCTTTTTTACAAGCCTGAAAAGTACTTACTTCCTAATCAAGAGCCACCAATAGTAACCAGACAAACGCTAAATTAATTTGGATCTCCCTCTCGAGCAGATTTTGATCCCACCAAAGGAGCAAGTGGTGATCCTTACAAGCCTCCTGTTAAATTAGTTAATTTACATTTTCTTATTAGGAGAGTTGCTAAAACAAAAGCAGAGTCCCATCGCATAGCCCCCACCAAGATTCATTAGAGATGCCATGGCTATTGAAGATATTGCAGGTACTAGGGCAAGACCCATTTACAGAGGTATGCCTAAGGATATCATCAGCGCAAAGGATATTGAGGGAACGTCTCCAAACCTATCAAAGATTTAAGATTTTAAAATTATTAATTTTTGTAAGCTCAAGCCGAAGATGTATGACTTGATGGACGTTTCAGATGTAAACATGAAAAAGAGTAGGCAGGACTCTTTACAGAAGACAATGAGCACCGGTTACCACGCTCACTCACTCATGAACCTGAGCCCTAATCGCCAATCATATGCATCTAATCTTAGACCACAGCCATCGATATACGATACAAATGAACTCCTAAACCAGAAGATAGAGCACGGCTGGTAAATGAACCAGAAATACCCTTATCTGAGACCTGCTCACTAATAATCTCTGGACATTACTATTTAGAGATAACTCTCCCCAGATAGCATGAGCGTTAAATCCCTGGGCATTCACCCCTCTCCCTAGAAGTATGACTACTACGGAAATCAACTTTAAAATAAGGATGTACTCAGAGTAGACGACATCAAGGGTGCTCACTCAGGAACTCTTCATAAGACTACTTTCAAACAAAATAACAGAGTTGTCAACCCTTTAGAACCGTAATATAATTACCCAGGAGGAAAGGACTTACAGGCTTAGATGGACTAATTCAGTAGTATGCGCTCGTAATACAACGCAAAGGCTAATCAGCTCAACTATAATTAGACAATCAATCCTTTGAAAAATTAACTTGCAAAACTCAATGAGAGTGTCTTCCTTCGCTCTTCAATTAACTCCATTCAAATTAAATATTCATTTCATTTTAAGTTAGGGAGGCTTAAATATTTATTCATGGAAACTAATTTAATGATCTGGCGAGGTCTCACTCTATAGAAAAGTAACAAGGAACGGCCCAGCTGAATAACATAGGGCTTGGAAGTGACATGTAAAGACTTAAATATCAAAACCAGGCTTTGCAAAGTACGATTCAAACTAGATACGCCTCAAATAACTAAAGTTAGAGAGATTTGAACTCTAATGATTTGAATTATTTATTTGCCTTTTCCATTTTTATGACTATAAAACTGTGAACTATGACGACCATAAGGGCAAGAGTTCACTTTTCAGCAGATAGATGATGCTTTGAAATTTAATTTGCTGGTTTATTATCTAATTTTTACTTTATAAGAATAGTTATAATCTAATTGATCACTAGCAGCATCTGTTAATTTAATTTAAATGTTTAAGTGGTATTCCCTTTCATCTCTTGCCCTCTGTAGAATGATTGATTCTTTTAATTAATTATTTATTGCGCCACTACAATAAAAATGAAAAGACTTCTGTTTGAGATTCAGCCTTAGGCCTTTGGCAAATCAACATCAGTAAAAGAGGCAGATGAAAAATACGCTAAGGCTCTCTTCCCTTATAAGACAAGAACCTAGAGTGAGAGACCTTGCATCGTCATAGATAATGGAAGCTATGAGGCTAGAGCTGGATGGTCTTTTGAAGAAGAACCATATCTGAGATTTAGAAATTAAGTTGCCAAGCCTAAGACATCCGTAAACAAATAGATAGATGCTATGCACCTAGTAGGAGATGAGATAAATGAGTTTGATGCTGGAAAAATCCACAAGAGGTCTATGTTTGATAAGAACATCGTGTATCACATTCAGAGCTTAGAGCACATGCTTGACTACACTTTTGGCCATCTTGGTTTGAGTCAGGAATCATCCATAGATTATCCTTTGATAATGACTGAGCCTCTTTGTAACCCTAATTACTGCAGATAGAACATCTCTGAGCTGCTCTTCGAATGCTATAAGCTGAACTCTGTTTGCTATGCAGTGGATTCCATACTCAGTTTCTACTACAACAGATCGAAAGGTTTGAGTGATGATTTTTCAGTTGAGGGCTCAAGTGGACTGATTATCTCCAGCTCTGCTAATACTTCTCACATCATACCAATCCTAGATGGCGGGGTCTATCTTCAGCAAACCAAAAGACTCCCCTTAGGAGGAGTTCATCATTTAGAGCTTTTGAATAAAAGCCTTAATCTCAAGTATTAGCAGCATAAAAACAACTTGAGTATTGAAACGATCCAGCAGATTCAAGAGAATCATTCTTTCTGCGCCACCAACTACAAGGAGCAGATATAATTCCTGGAAGGGGTCTATGAAGAAGAGCGAAACTACTAGAAAGAGGAGGAGAAAAAGAGATAAGAGGCACTCTATGGTAATAATCCCTAGGATAGCAGCTAGAAATCTGAAGATTAAACTTCGCAAGGCAAAAATATACAGCCTTACAAAAACAGAATTGACAGACTGAATTCAAAGTTGTATGAAGAGGATTATATAGACAAAGAAGATCATGTTATCTAACTTCCTTGGGTGATGGAGACTGCTCCTACTGATGAAGAGATAAAGAAGAGACACGAAATGAGAAAGGAATAAGGCCAGAAGCTTAAGGAAATAATGCAAAGGAAGCGAGATGAAAAGCGTCGTAAGATGGAGGAAGAACTGACAGATTTACTTTCTTTAGAAGCATTGAAGGAATAGAACGATATGCAAGGGTTCAAAGAGGAGCTAGCACAGAGAGGCATATCCTCTGGCAATGAATACACGAAGAAGGTCAAGTATTTGCAAGTAAAGTTGAATATAAAGTAAACGGAGGGGAAGACTGATGAGGAAAAGTACAGTCTTATTGATGTTGCAGACGAATTCTTAACTCCAGACTAACTAAAGCAGAAGAGAATTTAGAAGATGTAGAAAACAGCTACACTCATGAGAGAGGAGAAGAAAGCTCAAATGAAAATGGAAAGAGATCAAATTGAAAAGCTAAAGCAGCTAGATCCTGATAACTATCTTAAATCTCTCTATGATAAAAGAAAGGAAATACTTGATAGGATGAGTGAGAGAGCTAGAAGAAAGGAGGAATTCTCGAAGAGAGGTTCCAAAGCTGCTTAACAAAGAATGCAAATGCTTGCTTAACTTGGAAGAGATGACGAAGAAGGATTCCAAAAGAAGAGAGGAAGACCACCTGCCGAAGCCAAAGATGTGAAAGGAGATGGAGAAAACTAAGATAGTTTTGGAGCAGCTGATGAGGATTGGGATGTCTATAGAGGAATTTAAAAAGATGGTTATTCGGAAGATGAGGAAGATGATTAGGCTGCTCTAAATGAGTTAGAGGAATAAATAGCAGAGCTTGATCCTAAGTTTTCTAATCTTCTTTACAATACTAGTGCTCAGCCTACAGCAGAGGATTATCAAATTAGACTTTGGAGTGATAGATATAGGGGATCTGAAATTTTGTTCCAGCCATCCATAGTTGGAATGGAAAATGCAGGCCTTGCTGAAATATTAGAGAATATCATGGGAGCTATGACCCAAGAATAGAAATAAAAGATGCTGAACTATGTTTTCTTGACTGGAGGCCATAGTTAAATACCAGGCTTTGAGAAAAGAATTTTAGCAGAATTAGTAATGATGAGTAGAGTAGGTACAAATATAAATGTTGTGAAGTCTTATGATGCGTAGTTAGATGCTTGGAAGGGAGGTGCATGGCTTGCTCAGAACTATCTACAAGGAAAATAGTTCGGCGAGTTTACAATAACAAAACAACAGTATGAAGAGTATGGACATCACTACTTGAAAGAGCATTTTTGTTCAAATGTGCTTTATGGAAACATCCCATCAAAGTACTCGAACGCTCATTCATCTCGAAAGAATTCAAATAGCAATATTTCTGGGTCTAATGCAAATAAAAGAATCAAAGTCTGAATTAAAAAAATTGAGTTGTAAAAATTAAGTTCTCTTTTGTTTGCTTAGGAATAACAATTTAAGAAAAATAATGCATAAAAATTAATCTGTATAACATCTATATTCATGCTTTTTACTTCATTTAGCTAAGTCTTTTATAGTTAGCTTTTGGCCTCTCAGATTGCTTTTCATAAAAATGTTTTTCTTAATTTTAGGGAGTTATTGAGCCTTTAGGGCTTCTTCATTTTTTTGCATATAGATTAATAATCTAAAGGAAAAAATAAATTGCAATAAGATTCCATAGTTTTTAGCTTGTTTCTCATTCTAGATATTTTGAGAATTCATAGGAAAATTTGGGGTTGCTTTTGGCATCTATCCTAAATTTGGATCCACCAATGAAAATTATTGAGATTACTATACTACAGCTGCTGATTATAAATTTCCAAAGCCATTCATTCCATTCAAAAAAGTCATCTTCCCAATTTGATATGCTTTAATTAATTTTAAATGCATGAGTTTTGTTGACATCATTAGGAATATGAAGATTTGAATTGCTTGCTGTACTATTTTATTGCGAGATGCTTAGATGAGAGTCGACCCGGGGATTCACTTACTTCTGTTATCTCTCTTTATTCAAAGCTAGGTGATGATCTTTATTTGCCATTATATTTACCCTTCCTGCGTCTGAATAAGCACTAACACTACTCTAAGGGTGGCTTTTTATATGTAAGCTATTATGATTAGCTTATTAAATTAACTGGATTTGAGGGTAATTATTCTAAGTGGAAAGTTTTCTCGTCTAATGAGTTGCGATTGTAGTTTTTTGGAGCTAATTAAACTTTTCCACTTTGCTAGAAGATAGCTGAGGAGTTTTATTTTGAGAGTTCTTCAAACTAAAAATTAAAATTATAAACTTTCCCTCCTCGATTGTAGGGATAAAAGGAAGTTATCGATATTAGAAACTTGCTGATCTTTTGCATTCAGCTAAGGGCCGCTATTTACTGAGAGTGCGGGTATTCGACTGTTATTTTCGTGCATTTCAGTTTAAGCGATCTGATTTAGAAGACTAATCTTTTATCCCTCTCTCATCTATGTGACTTTTGATTGATTGTGCTAAGTTTAGTACTGACTATATATTTATTATGTCACTGTTTGATTTTGCTTACTCGGCAGCTCTCTTTGGAGATTATTCCAATTGACTGATTCAGCTTAACTATGAGAATGTATATTCAACTCATTCGAGAGAAATACCTTGTTTTTGAAAAAGTTCACCTAGGTTTGATATATGTTGCATCTGTTTGTTGAAGTAGTATTTGCTGTGTTATTTTGAGATGTACTTGCACTTGATATATCCTTTTGAAAGTCAGAAATTTGAGGAACCTAAATCCTCTGAGAAGGAAAGTTCTAACTGTAGCGCTACATTTTAGGTTTGGAAGGTGTCGCAGAAAAGTAATACTACTAGTTCTTCCTATACTAGTTTAGATTGGAAAGTGCGATTTAGTTAGTCTAATAATCTCCAAGACCCTCTTTACTACCCGATTAGAAAGGTAGAATTTTGACAGAAGTATCTTCAAACTTTTGAGGACTAAGGTAGCTCTTGCCCATGGATTTTTGTGTCTTTAGGATGCTTAATGAACTAAGTTCCGCATTTTTAATTTATCCATTACCCTAAATCATTGATTAGTCTATTGTCTTTTGGATGATGTCTTTTGTTTCTAAATTTTCAGGATTTAGATATGCATCTTCATTGTTACTCACAGACTATAGCTCAGAATATAATTTAACTCTCAAAATGGTAAAAAAGGGATTATAGCATAGAGTAAGTTAAAACATATTACTTATCACTGCTTTAGTTATAAGATGAGAAGTCAGTAATCTACTTCTTAATTTGTACTTTATCTTATATCTTATATTGCTCAGTGTTGAGTAATCTCACAATAATTTCCTTTCTCTGAATAGGCTTAAATTTTATGTTTAATCTGTCCGTATATAAAACATAGCAAATATTGATAATTTAATTTTAAGCATTTAAATTTATTTAAATAAATTTGAATCTATATTTTGCTCCTGTGGAATCAAAGAAAGATTATAGTTTTTATCTTGGATGGCCTCTGCTATAGTTATTTAGGTCCTGTAGCTAAGAGGCTTGCGAATAAACTTTAACTTTTTCATAACTCGATTCCTGAGAATGGTCTCTCTCATTAACTTCTATGTTAGATTTGTATTATAGTCGAAAATCTTATTAAACTCAATTACTGGCTCAAATAACTGATAAAGAGAGATATAATTTTGTAGTCAAATTTTAAGTTTCGTAAACCAATCTGCAGTTTGTTTGGACACCTAATAAAAAATAATAGAGATTCTTATTTGATAAACCTCAAAGCTCATTCGGGTTGTGAAATAAGTAAGTATTATTCATTCTTCAATTAAACTTGTATTTCCTGAATCTCTCGGCTGAGTTATTCAACAATTACAAGGAGACTAAGTTTTATTTAATTTAATGCTGTCGTAGGTGTTAAGATAAATATTTAAATTCATCCCTTACACCCATTTTAATTGAATATAAAATTAAATTCGATTTTTTAAATGGAAAATTCTCAGCCATACTAATCTATAGATTTATAGTCATTCGTCACTGGGGAACAATCCTTAGGTTTTTAAGCTCCATTATTTTCAATACCCTGTTGGATCCTTTGATTGCCCAAATTTAACTTAAAATCTAGGAGGCCTTGATTTTAGTTTGGATTTCTTTAGTATATTTTTTGATTATATAGCGTCCTGCTATTGCTAGCTTTGATATTATGCTTTTAAAGTGTCTCAGCATTAATTAAAATGCTGGTAGTCTCTTGATTCTCAGTTTCCTTGGTCGACCCCTGGAATTAGGAGTCAACTTTCTCATTTGTATTCTTATCTGGCTCCTTCTCAATTAACCTATCTAGTTTTTGTTTAGGTTCGTGTGGCTTTTCTATTATAGATTTTATTGCTGACTGACCCTTTTTGAATGAACTCATTTTAAGTAGTGACACTTGAGACTTAAAATATATAGCTTTTTAAAAGAAAAAGTTTTAAATATACTAAAAGACTAGTCTCTTTGGTTAAAGAAATTGAGATTACTTTGAAACTTCTAAGGTGATTGTGAATAACTATGGAACCCTTGGGAGGTAACAGCAAACTTGTTAGAGTAGCTTTCCTGCAGCAGCTAAGATGAAGTAGGAATGGCTTTAAGTATTTCTGAGGCTGAGGGTCTATTGTGCTAGTTTTTATCCAACATCCTTTGAACTAATATTTGAAGTTTTGGTGAGTAAAAATAATGGTAAAGTAACTTTCTGGTAGGTGGGCTGGGGTATGATTCAAAATTTGATACTCCAATTATTGCTTTTAAGAGACAGATTTTTCATTCAAAAAAAATATTTGTTCACAAACATTTATCATTAGCTTGAGCTGCTGCGGATCTTTTTATTTCAAAAGGATGAGCTAAGCAAACCAGATAATATACCATGCACCCAAGTGCCCAAATGTCAATCTTGAAATCATAAGGCTGCTTCCGAATCAACTCTGGTGCTTAGTAAAGAGGCGTCCCTATTTTTGAAGTATGCAGCGCACTTCCCTGAGAACTCATTTCTCTTGAGATACCCATATCTGCTATCAAATTAGAATCATAATTTAAATAAATCTTGTATTTGTTCATTCCAGTGATTAGAATATTCTGAGGCTTTATATCCCTATGGATAACATTCTTGGAGTGCAAGTATTGTAGTCCCTCGCAAACGTCCCTTAAAACACTCCAAATTTGGTCTTCTCGAAAAGGAGTTTGCTCTTTCTTTTGAGTTTCAATTAGTGAAAGTACATCACCATTCTAAGCGTAGTCCATCAGAATGCAAAGGTACCAATTCGTAGTGGTCTGTTTGCTTTAATTAGCAGAAGTGAATAGCTAACTCCTTGATTTTTAATTATCTTGCTAAGAGGTTAACACACTTTCTTTGTCTATAAAGTACTCATGCATCTTTATAATGGAGGGATGGTTTAGATTTTACATGATCTCGATCTCTCGCATGACCCTCTACCTCTTCATTTCATTCATTGAGGTCCCTATGAATATTTTCTTTAGAGCCAAGTACCGCTAATATTGAGTAGCCTTCTCTTTAACTAAGGTCACCTAACCAAAGCCGCCTGAGCCAAGTACTCTCATTACTTCATAATTCTTTAAAGTAAGACCTCTTTAATTGTACCTCATTAATTCTTCATCCTACTGCTCCTCCAAGTTTTTGCGATTAATTATCAGAGCCTTTGATGAAGAATTGGGCTCTAGGTTGCTACTTTGATCCTCTTATAAATTGAATTAGCTATTGACTGGGGCAGCCTCATCTCCTTCATTTTCAAGGTAGGGTTCGAAATTAGATTCATATTTAGAACTTAGCTGACCCACTCTAGTTTTTCGACTGAGTTCGTCGTTTTCCTGAATCTGTAAGTAAGCAGATTTTATTTAATCTATATCCCTTTGGTTAACTTATTCAGCTTCCTTTATATTTGCACTTTCATCTTTGAGTAAGTAGTTCACTGATAAAGATATAACATGATTTTTGATTCGGTTGAGCTAATTTGTTTATGCTAATCGACATCGTGAATGCTGATTGCGAAAAGGTCTGGGTTTGAATCTGAGTTTAAATTGGCAATAATTTTAGGTGGTTTTAGTGGGTGGGTGGTGTCATCTTGAGGAGTTATCAAGTTTGACATTATTCTGTTTAGGATGATTGTTGTATTATTTATTCTCAGATATAAACAACACAGTCAATTAATTTAGATAGGCAAACACACTCACTCATTCAGTCTGTATAAAACTTTGACTTAATTTTTCCAGTATTAAGACCTTCTTTAATTTTTCATTATCTGGAACGATAAATGGATTTAATTTGTTTTCAAATGAAGATATAAAATAAAAAATAAAAATATCTTATTTATATTATGAACATAGGGAATTAAACTCACAAAACTCAATTTTTCTAAAAAATGGAAAATCGTTTTCACTTTTGATTTGATCTATTATCAAACATTAACCTAATAAAGTTATTTAGGGAGTAAAAACAATGATATAAGATAATTTTTGGCTCTGTAATGAAATTTCAGAAGAGGAAAGAAAAATTCTAGTCTTAATTTAATTTATAACAAATTAAATAAAAATAATAATTGATACTTGCCCATTTCTAAAATGAACATTATGATGAAATGATTGTTAAAACTAATTATATTTAATTATTTTATCAAGTTTTAAGTTCTAATAAAAGCGATAACGTAGCTTTTTTTTAGATATTTTTATATAATTTCATTGATTCAATGAGTTTTTACTTTCTTTTCAACTTCAGTTAAAGATATTTTTATATTCGTTTCACTTTATTTTATTGGACAATATTTAATAATTTGAGCTATTGCACAGAAAAATGAATATGAATTAAATTGGAGACTATGGATAGGTGCTGCTCGGGCTTCTCTAAGACTTCGAGAAACAAAAAGTCAGTAAAGAGTTTTACGAATTCGGTGACTTCTGCGAAGACGACACTAAAATGAAGAGGCCTCTGTTTCTCACTCGCACTTATGACTTGCCTCTAGAATCAATCAGGTAATATTCTTAGACCATATTTTGCGACTATAAATTATGACTATAAAGATGGCTAATGATTATATAGGCAGTGGGTTGTAGCTATAGTTTGTCCCATTGCATTCATCTTGTATACTCATTTTTTATTTAAATTAAGCTCTGTGGGGTGTGCGCGCACTAATAAATTATAAGGCACTCACCTTCGATTCTTTCGTTCTTTTTTCCAATGCATTGATTGTAAGAGCACCCTCACTTACTATTTCTATACTCAGAATAGTTCATAATTTAACATTATTTGATCATTGACCTATAGATGTTGTTCCTGCTGATAGACTAATTTTTCTACTGCCATCAGATGTTTCTCTTGACATCCTACACTATTAAATAGCATAAAATGATGATGAATTATTTTTTATTCTGTCTGGGCTTTCTCTATTTATTTTCTTCAAATTCTCGCGGATAGTTTTCCACCTTTTGGAGAAGAAGAACCTTGTTAAAATGTAAGTTTCATCTCTTATGAGCATAATATAACTCTTATTTTAGAGTGTTAATACCATATACGATTTTAATGTCGGCTTTGATTCTGATAATGGAGGTGATGTCGATTACTGGGAGCATTACAGCTGACACGTCAGACGACCCCACTGAGTACTCCTACTAATGGATAACTATGAAAGTGTGCTCCATAATCATCAATACTATCAACTTCATCTCTATCTTCGTAATCTACAGAGTGTTTATGAGCAATCGAAGGGAGCAACTCAGAGATAGTTTAAATAAGGAGACTTTTGCTAGTGCCTTCATCGACATGAGAATCAAACAACTCAAGCATCTCTCCTTCGCCTACCTTGCTTTCTTCATCTATGGAGTCGCTATATCCAAATATAAATGTTTTATTTGAGTAGTGGAACTGATTCTGCTGTTCAGCTTCAAGCATCTTGACTTTTTGGATTGCAACACCTAGTGTAGTGTACCAACTGAGGGGAGCTCTTCACTCTACATGTTTATAGCGACAATTCTCTTCCTAAATATGAGCTTCAACATCGCATATGTGTTCTACATAATCCCAAGAAACTTCAACGCCCGACTACTGAACAGCAACAAAATGCATGCAGATTTATATCTGGGGATCACAGTTGATGCAGAAACTGATCAGATCATAGATTCGGATGTCAAGGTTAATGTCAATCCAAGTCTCCAAAACTCTGGCAACTTTAGAACCAAATTAGGGATTTGAATTGTAAATTATATGTATCTAAATCTGATATTGACTCCTAACGCAAAAGGTAATCTGGCAACTATAATACGCAAATCAATGAATTAAATTAACATCTTAATTACTAAAATATTTGTTATATCTTAATGAATTAGATCTGATCGATGACCTTCACCATGAATAAGAAAAGAGCAGAAATAATAGTGGAGAAGACCATTCAAAGCTTAACTTATCCAAAAATTAGAAGATCGATCCAAACTAATTCATAAGACAAAGTAATGACGATGGGGAAAGTGAGGGAAGTTTGATTGAGAGAAATGTCTCAGAGAGTATTGTAGAGGATCATTTTTCAAATGTTAACCTTTCTTCTAACGAATCGGGTAGTATGGAATAGCCTATGCTTTAATCTCAAAACAGTAAAAAGAAGAAGCTCAATATGTTTAATACTCGTATGACCTACAAACGCTGAGCAATATATATCGACTCAAATGGAAATATCATCACAAATAAATCATTATCGAAGTCACATTCTAATCTTCTATTTATATAAATTAATCACGCTTTATAACCTTCCAAAGTTTAACTAATCTTAATTTAACGTTAATTTTTAATATTTAATTCTTGAATTAAAGTAAACAGAATTTCAAACTATAAAAAAGATAAATCTTAAAAGATTACATCCTATCAATTTTAATTCATTAAAAGTGAGCAAACTACTAGTGAGGATAACTCTGCTGCTGAAGGTATATCTACTGCTGAAGCTTAAGCCTATTGAAATTCTTATCACGGGAAGTATATTTATCTTCGTAGTCATTTAAGTCTGCCTCATCAAACATTATCTCGAAACCCTCTTGATCCATCTCCTCTGCATAATTGTGCTGAAGATTTTCATTACTTTGCTCCATTCTATTTTCATCAAAGTCTTTGGCAGTTTAGTCTTGCATAGTTCCAATCATAGCACCATCTTCTTAATGATGATGGTAGTTTAATTATTGTGTAGCGTCGCTATCAATAGTGGGAGGATGCATTTAATTGGTGTTTTAAATATTTAAAATGATTTATAATGTTTTTGGCTTGTTGATGAGGTTAAGAGAAGAACCCATAAAATTTATCCTTTTAATCTACAGATATAGAATGCTATCTTTGGATATTCCTGGCCTTTTATCCTACTATTTCTTGCTCAAACTGTTTAATTCTTAGTCTATGCTAGAAATGGGCTTGCTCCTCTTAGTATTGGCTATGAACTTTTTCTCTATTTCGCTCAGCATGTCTCAGCTTTCTTCCATTCTTTTCATGACTGCTAAAAGTTTGGTCACTCTTAGGAGTGTGAGGATCGTTGTCTATATCGCCAATATGACTATTGATCTTGCAGAAGGCTTCTTAGTTCAAATCACGCTTCATATATAGTGCACTATCCTTGCCTCCTGGGGGTGCGAAGCAGGTAGTCATCCCATGCCTATATTAAGACCTTTTCATCCTCTAATTTCTCTTATTCCCAGCTTTCGATCTACTGTTACTCTACATAATCTAGTTATCTAAAGAGGCAAAGTTTGAATTTTTAGATGACCCATCAAATTAAGAAAGCGAGTTCTCTGATTTGTATGATCCTACATGCTAACTTTTTCTCGCGCCTTATCTCACTTTAGAATCAATTTGATT
The DNA here is from genome assembly GCA_027382625.1 of Tetmemena sp. SeJ-2015. Taxonomy (NCBI): domain Eukaryota; phylum Ciliophora; class Spirotrichea; order Sporadotrichida; family Oxytrichidae; genus Tetmemena; species Tetmemena sp. SeJ-2015. Next base: position 27,282 of record JAJKFJ010023730.1, on the reverse strand, counting down.
GTGCAAGGAATTACTATCGTTGCTGAGATGTTGGTTGATCCTATTATTCATTTACTTAATTTCATTCAATGGCTGTAATATGTCTGCATATTGATACTAGCTTTGCACCCTCATTCTATTTGAGTATTTTCCACTTTCAAGCGATTCGCGCATAATATCTACTGATTCTTAGTGCTTGCCTATCTTTGAGTGCTAAGGCTGCATCTAAATCTTGCTTTTAGAAGTCTTGCTTCCCTTTAATGTGCCTAGATTTGTAATCGACATTTCTTTTATCAATTCATCCACTTCATAAGAAAATACAAAATTTCATTTAGTTTAGACTTCTTTATTAAGCTTGCTAACTCTTTCTACATTCTCAAAAGAACCATGACGCGCTAAGTTTGCTTATTTAGACTCTTCAATACTTTATCTTGGCAGCCCTATTTCCTAATAAAATAAAAAAAATATCGCATAAATTTAAAATGATGTAGAGTATTATTGGGCTTATGCTTAGATAAGAGTAAAGTAAAGCTTCTTCAACTTCTTCCTACTCACAATAAATAACTACATTGGCTATTTCAAAAACCTAGATGAAGAAGGAAACCTCTCTCCTAATAAGAAAGAAAAATAATGTAAGACTTTATAGTAAAGAAGATAAATAACTTTTAGTTTATGACAAGTTGTCCAGTGTGGATGTGTTTGACTTCGATAACTACTAGAATCAATTTGAGGGAGAGAATAAAGAGTTCATGTCAAAACTTGTGCGCACTCAGAGCTTCAACAACTTTATTGATTTAAGATAAAATTGAACACTATTTAATGATTTATTTAATTGAGGAAACTTATAAAACAACTACTTCAAACTGTGAAATAGGATTCTTCAAGACTAACTTGGAGGTTATGAGAGACTATTCATTTAAGAAATTGAAGAAGGAGTAAAATAAGCTGCTTGATAAGACATTCTTCAATCTTCAAAATGTACTTCTTTTTCCATTTTGATTTCTTATAGCCCGTGAAATTCAACATTGGCCACATGTACCGACAGTATAAGAAGTAGCTTATCTAAAAGAACCAAGTACAGATTAAGAAGATTCTTGAAGGTGAAATTTAAGGTTTAAATGATCAGGAAAAGCAGCATGTAAACTAAGACATTTACTCTCGACCCGACCTGTTGCAAAAGTTTCTACTGCAGGAGATTGAAGACAGATCATCCAAGCAATTTAAGTTTAAATAGACATTTATTTTTCAACTCTCCCTTCTTAATTGTTTCAGATATGACTTGATAACACCTATGCCAGGGATACAGTACGATTAAATAGGCACTTACGAGCAAATGAAATCTCAGAGAAGTGAGTAGTCACTAGAGAGAAGAACCTAAAACTAAACTGTAATTCAAGGGCACAACATGAGTTAGAACTAAGGCTTCGATTTCAACTAAAATAGTTTATCCATTTCCAGAGCTGAAGGATTCGGCTTAGGACTCGGATTTGGTATAGGCTCAGGCAAAGTTGAAAGATCTATGTCTCTCATCAAAAGTAGGAATCAAAATGGCCAAAAGATTATTACCTCAAGAAGTGGAGATCTAATTACAAGAAGTTTTACTTCTAAGAATGGAGAGAATATGCTTGGACACAAGAGATCTCAAGGAGGCATAATATATGATAACTTTCTCTCCATGGCAAACAATACTAACTCCTTGCATATGTCTCGATAGGACAAGGACTTTAAAGAGTTATTAGACAGCTAGAAAAATGTTGTTCTTACTAAAACTTCAAAGAATGAGCAAGAAAATCAAAGCTCGCATAAATCTAAACTCAATAAAATAAGAATACAATCCTAAAATACTCACCACCAGCCATCATTCAGTTTGAACAAAACATTAGACCTTTAGAATCCTTCCCTCTTAGGCAATCGATTTTAGGCTCAGACTGTTTAGCACACGTTCTTAACATCTAAAAAATCTTCGACCACTAGAAACAACGCTCTTCACTAATCATAAATCATTCAAGCCTTAAACAATACTTAAGGCTTCATAATGTAGGCAGCATTATCGCCTAAAATAAATGAAAATAGCAATACAAATGATATGGATAACACTTTTACGTTTTTTATTACTTTGAATCTAAGCTTAAAACGAAATGTAGCAGGGGCTTCAAAGTCCTTTTATAAGGAGAGGCAAATGAAGCAGTAAAATGTGCTAAAAGAGGCTTTGACTAGGCAAATTTAAAAGGAAAGATCCAAGGTAGGCCTTCATAATACCTCCTCTAACCTTCAGAATAATTTATCTCCCTCGAAGGAGGTAACTATGAAACTCAAGAACCATGGTTCACTATCTCGTCTTGAAGATAAAGGCAACACTACCCAAAAGAATAGTGCATTCAAGGCGAATCTGAATACCAATTAACAGAGCACAAAAAGACTTCTTCTACCAAGCCATCCTAATAAAATTGACTTGATGAATCCGAAGTAGAAGAAAATTTCAAGAAATGAAGAGAGAAAGCTAGCCATGAAGAAAGGATTTATGAATCCGCAGCAGCATGAGAGCTTTTACTAATTTCTTTATTCGCCTAATGAAGAGCTTAATAAACTTGCCATGATGTAAAATATCCAAAGGAAAGTTGAGAGTGGACAAATTAGGATCGGGAAGTAAATAAAATTAACTTGTTTTTAATTAAAAAGAGCAAAGATCAGATGAGTTTCTCTAATCTACTTTACAGTGGGATGAACGATAATTTTAACTAAAGTAGTCTGAGTCTTAACACTAACAAAGAATAAGATATTATGTCAAGACTCACTTAGATTACTCAAGCAAACAACCAGATCTAATTCTAGCGAAGACTTTTATAGGACCCGGAGTAGTTCCAAGCTAATGAGCTCTTTCTAACAACAATAAAGAATCAAAATAATTGGATATAGTAAAAGTCTCAGATGCCATAATCACCATCTATGACAAATACTGAGCTGAGCTCTATAAGGAAAGGTCACAGGAGACATTTCGAGCACCAAAACTATTTTTCAAATGAAGATGAGGAACCTTAAAATAGAGTTCTTTCTCCTACCCCGAATGATTATAAAATCTAGGTTAGTGATTCTAATCCAGTTGGATCTTTTAAATAATATTTTAAAAGTCTTTATCTCAAAACTAAAATGCCTCAAATGAAAAGACTCAAAGACAGATAATGAACTACCAGATTCCAAATGTGAAGTCCAGTTAGAAATCAAAGTACAACTAGAGTTATGTTGATCTGGGTAGGAGAACTCCATCCTCAAATAACTTTTTCATGAATAAGAGTTTAAAGGATAATTCACGCACTCATATAAATTCAAGTAATATAAAATAGGATCATCATGAGTCCCTCGATGGAAATCTGCTTAATGGGGATGAAAATTTAGACTCTATGGAGACTCGACCTTTAAAAGTTATAGAAGAGGATATTGGCTTTATGATAGGGAGAACTCATAATGCAAGTTTAAAAAAGCAAAACAATCAAGAATAGCCGAGCAATCACAAAGTAAAAAAGTAAGGAGTGATCGACAAAAGACCTCTAGACTTGTCTCAGGTGTAAAATTCCTCGATTCTTAACCTTAATAATCAACCAACTGTTAGAAAAGATTTTCAAGCTTTCCATCCAGGAAATTAACAAACCAGATAAGTAGCTGAAAAGAACTCTAACGTAGGATCTGCAACCAAATACTTTATTCTCTATTTTTTGAATCCAGTTATCCTAAAGATAAGATGCAAAAGAGGAAAACTGAAAACTTTGATTTAACTATCAGTTTTGCCAAAAATAATGATGTACTCAATAGGAAAAGAAGTACACCTGCCTTAGGCTAAGATCAGAGTCAATAAGTAAGAATGTAAAACTTCTAGAGCAGCAATCTATAGAATTCTGTCCTGGGGGAAACTATGGCAGATAAGAAAAAGCTTATGAATCATCAGTATTTTAAAAAGAGACCCCTTAATCAGAATACCAAATCCACCAAGAAGTTTTATTAATTATCTTTAGAATTCTCATATCATAACTACCACAGTAGATCTTGTAGCGAAACCAAAGTTCTAAGATCAAGCCCCTTCAAGAATATTAATTTTATTTTACTCATTGAATGGACATAAGTAAAGATATGGCTTCTTTGAGAATTTCACCCATACCAAATCTGAATGAAATACTTAACGCACAGCAGTCTAAGTTTGATTAGTCGATTAATCTTATTGATGGGGTCTAAAATCAAAACAGCTCTTAGGGTAACCCCTCAGCTGGAGGAAGAGATGGATCTTCCTCCTAGCCTAATTGCCAAAATAGCAGCAGTGGAGTTTCAGAGGATCAGGTTATTTTTAAGAATGCTGATTCAAGCAACAACTTCAGGCTTACATCTCAATCTAACAACTATAGAGTGTCTCATCTCCAAAACAACTTCTCATCACTCTAAAATCCTTTGAGCTCAAACTATCAGTCGAGATAGAGTGACAAGTCAGCATATAAATACCAAAACTAGATTCAAAGCGCATTTGAGAGCAACTTTCAGAGTAAAATTGAAACTAGTATTCAAGCCCATGGCTGCAAAGAGGAGGCCATGTTTTCTTCGATGTCTCAATTACTTGAGCAGGATATTTTTGACAAGGCCTAGATGACTATGAATGGGCATAAAACAGCAAGGAATGAATCTTTCAAGAAGTAGAAGTACACTACTTCCAAGTTTTCATAAGTAAACTAGGGTGGTGGAGTTTTCGGCATGTCTTAACGCTCATCCTCAAATCAATAGCTAAATTTCTAAATGAGAGCGAGCAATATTAGTGGAGAGGGATAATTGAGGCCATCAAATACTTCCTCAAATAATGATCTCTTCAAATTTAGGAAAGACCAGTCTAAATAAAAGCTTACGATGATAGAGAATAATTCTTCATCAAGGCACAGCGATATTCTATCACAATATGAGCCACATAACAATATCTCAGTTTCAGTACTCAAGAGCTCTCCAAGAATGAACTAAGGCAAAACTTTTTCTAGGACGAGCAAGAATCAAGATACTCAATTTGGCAATAGAGAGCTTTTGAGTTAGCAAAACTTAATGAGTGCTCAGAATTTTCATCTGCAGGGTGCGGCTAGCAAAATAGAAACAACCTTTCCAAGTGTCATGACGTCGAATGATACTTAGAACATGAAGCTTTTACTAAATGCTCTAAAGTAGAATATTCCACAAGAGTAGTAGCTTACCTAAAATGGAACCATTTAAAATAAGAGTTCAGGCCTCAAAACTAATCCCAAGATGGCTAATACTAAAGTCTCAAGTTATTCATAGAACAATAGCGCATTGTTTTAATTATCTCTTTAGCATTGTAAAAGTCTAATAGAACTCATCAAAAGAATGATCATCAGGGATAGAGTAGAATTATGGAAAATTAAAATTTTAATTAAGAGCGTGAACGTCGTGAATAATTTTATATTTTATTGAATATAGATCTGAACAGAGGAAAATAAGCGATCGTTTCACCAAAAGGATTGAGTGGCTCCAAATGCAAGGACTTCATTATGCAATCAGTGGCGAGTAACATGAGTCTTCAAAAGACAAATCAAAGGAATAGCAGCATTGAAGAGATTAAGCGCAATATCAATATGTCTGTTGAGGGGAAAGTTCATGCTGATAACAAGAAACATAATTAAAATATTTATAAATTTAAGAAATCCATAATCGATTCTACAAGCAAATACTCGAGTCTGCAGAGCAATAACTTTAACTCAAGTGGGTAGTAAAAAAGGACAGGATAGCAGAGTACTAAAAATCTTGGATTAAATCACACCAATGGCGCCCAAAAGAAGTTGATTAGATCCCCTTAACCTTAGCTTGAGGTTTCCTAGAGCCTATCTTCCAAGATGAAGGCACTTAAAAGTATGAACTCTTAAGAGTTCAATCTTAAAGAGAAAAGCCAGAGAATAGTTCATGATAAAAATGAGGTTAGTAATTAAAAAAATAGTCAATTTATATATATGCAAGTTTTAATTTTTCCTCAGATCCAGTAGTTGAACTATCCAAAGATTTCAATAGAAGTTCACATAAAAAGCATAAGGAAGCTCACTAACTTCACCATTTGAGAAATAATATTATTCTAGAAAATTTAATTTTTCCAAACCAATTTTTAATATGAGCAGTAAAAATAATTACTCTTCAGCATAGTACTTGAAGGATTCCTAGTCAGAGCGCTCTCACATAAAAGAGCTCAACTTCAATAACTTTGTCGTCGAGCCATCTGGGCACCATTAATTCTCATCTGAACTCGAGAAGAGTGGCTTAAAACATAGGTCCCACAATTTGAACAAAGCTTAAAATAAAGAAAGTCTCCTGAGTTCTTAAAAACGAGATGCTTATGAACTTTAGTACAAAGATAAAATAGTTCTTAAGACTTTTGAAGAATAAAAGCATTATAACTCCGCGTAGCAGTAAGCAAGAAGAGATTTAGGGTAAGGGTAGAAGTCAAATAACCAAAGATTGAATAACTTGATTCTTGAGGAGCCATTCGTAGATGAAAATCAAACCTAGAGCCCAGAGACGCACTAAAGTTAATCTCCTCTATAAGCTAACGACGCCGACACACCTTAGGAAGACTTTTAAAACAACAGTAACTTCAGTAGTAACCCTCATATAAAGCTCGGATTAGTTAAGGACTTCTAAACTCTAAATGCTCATGCTAGCTCTAAAATTGGAGATAGCTTCCTAATCTAAGGTAGCAAATTATAAGGAGTCAATTATGGTAGAGGACAAGACCTTGAAACTGTTAGAGAAAGCGTTCCTCAGACCATACTATTTAACAAAGAGACCCGAGCTCAAGCTCTTGCGGCTAAAGAAAGCATGATTGCTTATAATCAAGTCAAGAATAGAGAAAGCACACGAGAGTTAGATATGGACTATTAGGAAATAGTCGGAAAATTAACTTTGTTATGATTGAAATTATGAATTTGAATGAAAGAATTCTAGCATCTTTCACAGATTCTATGACAGCTCTTAAGTTTCATATATAGGAGCGGTTGCAAGTGAATACTTGTCTAGGACCTTTAGGAAATTTGTTTTATTATCTGTAACTTAAATCTGATGCTTTTTAAAACTTTGTGAGGCACCTCTCCTCTCTACTCCAAATGAAGACGTGAAAGTATTGTTGAGCTTATCATTCCTAGTATCTGTCGAAATCTTTTAATAGAGAAAGCATATATTGTATATTTAATGATTAAATTGCTCTGCTTCTCCTAATATTTGTGGAGGAAGCAGTATCAAATTAATTCTTATTAACTTAAGCGAGCATTTGCTTCTTCTTTTCTTGTCTCTCCTTTTAATCTATATCCATGCGTTTGAAGAAATCTTGCTCCTACTTGGGATCAGTTTTATCAAGAAATTGCTGATGCTTTCGCTTAATGAATACGTCCTTGTTTTGAAAAAGGCATCTATTGATATAGCGAGAGTAGCGTTCAATCATGCGGTCATCCTTCATAAGCTCCATAATCGACTCTTTGGTCTAAACTTTGCCGAAATCCTTAATGTCAAGACTGTTACTACCTGCACCTCCTTAATCTAAGCTATAGAGATTGTTGGTCTTCTATTTCTTCTTGCGCATGAAAAATCCATATCGCTTAGATTTCTCATATAAATTGTCATCGTTTATAAATTGTGGCATATATCCATAGTGAGAGGACATTTTTTCCAGGAGCTTCTCAAAGTCCTCCCCTTTAATCAGGACATCCATAAAACCTAAAAAGAAATATTTTGCTTATGTTGATCCCAACTCCTTTTGTTTTTAGATAGAGAGTTCAGGAAGTTAGGTGCTTATACAATTTTCTTTTAGTCTGATATAGATACATATCCCTTAAATAAATATATAGATGACTATTTATAAACCCTTATGATCGAGGTGATCTTCGTTATCAAAAGGTAACTGAAAAGTTTCCCTTTCGAGAGCGTTTAATTTTGAGAGGAGTTCTTGCATTTTTTGATAGTCAATCTGCTCTGGGTGTTATTCTTGACGTTTCATTATCATACTTTGAAGATTGTTATACTTAGAGGTTATGTTAAAATCTCTAAATTTGTCATAGAGCGTTCAAAAATAATTAAAGAGTATAAAATCTTGCGTTTACCTTTTTTAGTGCTGATGATAAAGCTTTTTGGAATCAGTTTATAATTCTTCCTAAGAATCCTGGTCTGAACTATCATTCTAAGTGTTTATATTGAGTTAGTTCTATTGATTTAAATCAACCGACTAGCTTCTTGATTTGGAAAGTGCTTGATGGAACGATTAAACTTAATTTGGCTTATGCTTTGGACTACTCTCCATAGACTTTTTGAGAGTAGATCTATCATTTGGAGATTCTAAGTTATTGTGTGCATTTTCTACCCCAAAGCTATCCTGAGATTTAAAAAAAAATAATCAAGCTTTTGTTAAATTTTCTAAGTGGAGTCTCGTTAGTATTTTTACTCTAAAAGACTTTGTTATTTCTACTCAGGTTTATCAAGAAGTTCTAATATCTTTGCTTCTTATTGATAAATCCCTTCTTGTTGAGAACATATTCCACCAACAGATTTAGATACCCTTCATTTCCATTTTCCATCATTTTTTCTAGAGTTGGCTCTCCTGGCTTTCTTTTTATCTACTCAAGAGATCTATTCTCTTTCTTCTAATTATTTTATTTCTCAGTATGAAAAATGAGTAAATTAAATTATAAGACTGTCTGACTTTGGCTTATGCTTGTAGAGCAAGCACTTTCTATTAGTCTAGATTTTGCTGTTGCTTCTTCATCTGATAAATTTCTGAATCTAGTACTTCTTGGACCTTTGATTTCTCTAAAAGCTCCTCTATCTTCTTCCTTTTCGCATCAACTTTCTTAATTTAATTAGTAAGATAAATATAGTAATTTTGGCAGCCTCTTTAAGAATCTGGTCGCAATCATGCTGAATCATGCGTTTTGTATCCTCATTTTGCTAGAGCAGTTATCTCGCCCTCCTCCTTGTGATGCTTTCCTCGTTCTTGCTTACAGAAGCTTAAGTGGGAGACATTGCGCTGTCTGTGCTCCCTTCAGCGAATAACTTGTTCCCTCTGTGGCTTGTTCTTTCAGCAGACTACTGTAAAGAGTTTTCAATGAGTAGAAACGGTTAGCTGAATTTCTTTGTAGGTTGAATTTTGCCTCTTGGAGAAGAAGAAAACTCCAGAGGTTTGAGTTGCTAGTCAAGCTAGACTGAGTTATTCATACTAATCAGATTTAAAATTTAGTGTGGCCTTTAAAGCCTGGGAGAGTGATTTAGTTGGGCTGAACCTGCCAAGCTGCTACTAGTATTATATAGTAACTGCTGCTTCCTGTGCTGAATGTTTCTCATGAAATTTTATTTGAACTATTGCAGAGATTAAACAAAAATAAAAAGAATGCTATAGAAATGAGTGGATAGATTTTTGTCTAAGCTTTTTGTAATCGCCAGTTTGGTATTTGAGCTCCTCTATGAGATCTGCTGAAGATTTAAAAAATAACAGAAAGCTTTTTGAGCTTGTGACAGATTTTCAACGCTTTCTTCAAATGATTAATCGTGAATTGAAATTTAGGTCTTGTTCATAGGATTGACAATGCTACTTTGATCTGTCGCAGAGAATAGTCTGCTATTTTGCGGTTCATGAATAGATTATTCTATAATATATTTTCATATTTAATTCATGAGCTCTATTCTATTTCAAAACATGGTTGATTCTCTGTTATCTATCCATCTAGTTTGAGAAAATTTGGCGATTATAAAGCAATTTACTAAATATAAAAAGATGGTTGAGAGACTTCTGTCTCTCAATTATTTGGTTGAGTTTGGCTTGACTCTTATTCAATTGAATTTAAGGTTCTTCGTGAATGGCTCTTCCCTCAGTCATATATTATGGTTGCTGATCAAACTGAGTCACTTACAAGTTGGATCCTAAACCAGGAGAGTGAGGTAACTTGCGTCTTGGCCTGCTCACTTAAGTGTTGTGGGAAGTCTGGAGTCTTGTTCTAAGTCTCTAGAGAGTGTCTTTGCTCACCCCTCCCAAGAAGGATATTGATTGCATCTGGTTTTCATATTCCTAATTATTTCCAGATCTGTGGCTATTTTATTAACCTTTACTTTCTTGAAATTGTAAACTATCGAATCCAATAATTCCATACCCCTTACTATTATTGCCCTTATCTTAATACTATGTCTTTTAGTGCATGAGCTGAGTTTTCTGAAGTAGCTGCGGTGATATAAAGTAAGATAATAAATTAATTAGAAGGATATCTAATTAGGGGAGTCTTTAAGTTTGGTGGCCCATGAGTTTATTGGAAATATGTTCCCATTGTTTCTAGACCGGAAACAATAATTTAAATTAGAGGGAACTAAGTCTTGGTTGTCTGAGGCATTTAGTTCGATGAGCTAGCAAATGGCTGCGATAGATAGGGTTGGTGTGCAATAGCTCTTCCTGTAGTGTTGGTGCTGGGAGTAAATATATTCCTCGATTGACTTGAGTACATATCTATCGCTGTGCTGAGGTCCGCATTCGTTTGAGTAATTAAAATAGGATTAATTTATTTTTAAATAAATAATTGAAGGATTTCTGTTTATCGAATAATTTCCGTTTTCCTTCCTAAGTTTGCCTACTTTAATATCTCAAAAACATTTTGAATTCAAAATGAAGTTATTGTTAAATTGATGATTAATATCTGTTGAAGTTGTTTCTCTTCTTGTCATTCTTTTCACTAACTACTATTCCAACATCCTTAAACTTAAAATTAGAATCAATTATGTTTTCAATTTATGCAATAATTCATTTTGTAGCAATCTAAAAATATATTTATTCCTATTTATCTTAATATGATGAAGTTGATGACAAATCCTCCCTCTGTGCCTAGTGTAAAAGAGGGAACTTTATAAAGAAATTAGGAATTGATATTATTTCAGCTGCAAAGATTCTTGCAATCATAAGAGTCGCAGCTGTCCAGTGGTCTTGCAAATAACGCGACTGTGAAGGTCACACTGATTATTATCAGGCCTATGATTGAAGGGATTCTCATCTTATAAATGTCACATATACAGATAGACAGACCTTTTTAACTTATTTGATCTTTCGGAGAGTCGCTCTTTGCTTGTCATCTTCAGGTTTTAAGAAGAGAAAAGAGAGGGCGAGTCCGAAAACAAACCCACCCAAGTGTCCCCAGCTATCCACGCCGCTTCCTGGAAACAAAAAGCCGTTCATGAAAGCGAAGCCAACCATCAAGGAAAAGAAAATTAGGTATTGGAATTTCATAGGCCCCAGCAGGTGGAAGTTCAAGTAAAACCAGGTACACATGCAAGCAAGGACTGCAAACAGACAAGTAGAAGAGCCCACTCCTAATCTGTAAGGGTCAATAACTGCACTGAAGATGTTTCCTCCTATTCCTCCTAGTAGCAAGAGTAGAAGGTATTGCTTCCAATTTTTGATGTTGTGCTCAATTGAAAAGCCGATCATAAAGAAGGAGAATATATTCCAAAAGATGTGGAAGAAGCTAGAGTGCAAGAATATTGGCAAGATCAAGCGGTGTAGATGTCCTTGCCTTGATATAGCATAAGTGAACTTCGCTCCGCTATCATAGAGAACACAAGACCAAGTGAGACCTTCGTTTTCATTTTTCCTTGCTGCATATACTATCTCATCGATGATGTAGACGATCGAGAAAATGATCACATACACAAAGGTCACAGATTTGAGTTTGAAGTTTGGGAAAAAGAGGTAGAAGCAGAGCTTAGTGAATTTAAAGCAGCTATTTTCTTTTGACTCTTCTTCAGAATTACCTCTTACTGCTTCTGTTCGAAATTAGGGACCTCCAATACGATAGGCGTCTGATCTGCTGTTGCTCTAAGCCCCTTGAGCTTAAGAGTTTCCACGGTAATCATTTAAAGTTCTTATATTGCTCATTTTTAAATTTGATTTTAATTTTTCTGTATTTGCAATTGTTTCATCCTCCTCTGCCTTTGTATCGATTTAAATAATGATATGAATGAACGGTTCAAACTCTTTTACGAATTAAATAATCTAGTAAGCTCTTTCCTCCTCACTTGGGTGCTCTATATTTTCTTAGTGCTTTATAAGACCTCTTCATTCCGACCATCATCTTGATCTGCTCTCTTCCCACCACATGAGTCTTGGCCATCTGTCCACGAGGAGCAAGAAGCTCTGGATCGTAGTCTCTCTCCACATCCTTGAATTCTTCGGCTGGTTCTTCAGGATGAGAATCATAAACTGATATAAGATCCTTCTTGTCCATTTTAAACAGGTCGATGCGTTCATTGACATCCTGGGGCTTCATCTACACAAACTGAGGGAGCTTTTGCGCAAAGTGGTTGTGATAGGGACCCGCATGGATGAAGAGATGCTTGTCAATCATTTCATTTCTGATGTTGTTCTTAGGTATCATGCCCTTAACGGCTCTTCTAATTACCTGAGCGGGGTCCTTTTAGACGAGATCACGCATGGTGATCTCCTTAAGACCTCCGAGATATCCAGTATAGTGACGGTAAAGCTTCTGCCTCATTTTGCTGCCAGTTACCATTACCTTAGAGGCATTCACTACTACAACCTTATCACCGAGGTCGTTGCGATTATAGACAAAGTTAGGCTTGTGCTTTCCACGGACCAGCTCTGCTGCTCTAGCTGCAATTCTACCTAGAGGCATACGAGCTGCATTGAAAAGATGCCAGACTTCTCCATTATGATTTATGGAGACGTAGTTGCTCTCTTCTTTGCGACGGGGATGCACTCCATCCAAGTACATATACATGTCCTTGGTGTTGAATTTAGGTACTATACTTCTAACATCAGGATCAAACTTCAGTCTGCTGTACTATAATAGCAAGAATTAGCATCGACGAACTTTAGTGATTATTCAATCATGGAAGAATTTATGACCTCTCTTACCTCAAGCTTAGGCTCAAAAGGCTTGTCTAAGGGTCTAGGCTCCTTTACTGCATCAAGACTGTAGTCTTTCTTGTTTCTTTAGAAGGCTGAAAAAGTGAGATCTTCCTTGGGTGGAATTCTATAGCCGACTCTTGGCATTCTGTAGTTCTTTGAAGCTCTGACTTCCTCATCTTCCTTTGCGACTCTAGTTTTAACATAGCCCTTGGGATGATATTCCTTCCTTTGTTCCTCAGTTGGCTCACTTGACGCTGAAAATTGTCTATTGGCTAATTGCTGGAGGGCGAAGGATTAACCAAGGATAATTTGGCAGCTGGATGTAAGGTTTGATGAGTAAGTTGAGGTCTTTTAGATGAGCCCAAGTGCATGTCTAGATTGAATCTAGCTAGTCAGTGCAAATCGCAAATTCTTTAGCAACATATTGGAAATTTTAAGCTCTATAATAATTATTTAATTCACTCTTAATGAGTTATCAATTTTTACTCAAAGAAACCTTGTCACAAGAGTGAATGAAATTAATTTCAGATTATTCAAACTTAAGGAGCTCTTAAATTGCAAGTAGCTATAATTTAACTTCTTATGGATTGCTCATAATTGTTTCTGAGTTTAAAGTATTTGATGACTTCTGAACTGAAGATTGCTCAATTTAAATAATTATGAAATTAGTGGAGAGCAAATTCATCATTAAGCCTTTTCATCAATCGCTCTCTATTAGCTTTGATGCATGCTTGACTGATAGTCAAGGTCCTCCTAGATGTCTGAAATTGGAGCATGTCTGGTTACTCCACCTCTGAGAGTACCTATCTCAGACTACAGATCCGCATTTGCGTTTTAATTAGCTTTACTGCTATCTCTCTATTAAAATAATAATTTATCATATCACTAATGTAAAGCTCATAATTTGATCAATTATAAGGTTAGGTAAGATTTTGAGTATGAGATTTAATGAAGCTTTAATTTTTGGAGGCCTACTTATTCTGAGGAGACTTTTGAAAGCGACTTGGGTTGTTGAAATTGAAGGTGGATTGGGAAGAGTAAACATAGGATATTTGAGGATTCTTTAGAGAGTTGGAATTAGCTGAAGAAATGACTATCGGATCTTGCCAGTCTTAAATTAAAGGAGAGAATAATTTTATATTTTTATCCAGTGAATGATGTTCTCGTCGTTTTTAATCTTCATGCTTTCCTTCTCTAAGTTTTCAGTCATGGGCTGATCTTGGCTCTACTTTACAGATGCGTAATGATTTGAGCTACTCTGCTTGACTCTAAACTTCTCCTCACTTTGAGACTGCCGTCTCTGTTAGAAGGTAAACTACTTTGCCTTCTAATCTAAAACTTTCTTCTCATTAGAAGGTAGTATTTGTTGCTCCTGGAGATCATCAGAGATTTGTTGGTTAATATTGTTTTAATAACTATAATCTTGAGCTGTATCCTGCCCATCGCTTTCATCCATAGGCATACCTTCGAAAATTACTCGTTCCTAGTTAATTAACAAAAATCAAATACGATTGGTAAGTTTCCCATTTAATCTGTTGTCAGAGTCTATTTTTGAGTCATAGGTCCTAAGCTCATTTCATACATGTTCTTTATAGACTCTGGCTTTACATTTCCTGGCTTGTGATTTACTTCATAAGAGGTGGCTTCATTTACATAAATGCTTTCTTCTTTTCTCTCAGCCTATTACTTAGTTACAAAATTGTATTCGTTAAGAGTCTTATTGAATATAGCTCAAATAAAACAAATCTCTTTTAAATATATAGCTGGATCCCTTTTTTGACCAGTTGGATTTGTTTTATCGTAATAGCTTTACTGAACAAACTTGTCTTTATTTTTCACACTCACTTGCTACTCTGTCTTTTATTGTTATTTTTATTCATTTACCACACTTATAGCGTTTCTAGTAGACTTTTAATTAGCGATTAAGATGCTCCCTCCATTCTTATAGTCTTGAGTTATTTTAATACGACTTAGATCTCTTGGCTGCACTCGTTTGATCTTAATATTCTTGTTGGTGTTACTTATTATTGAATTCGAAGAAACTTCCTCCTTCGAGCTTCTTAGATTAGAATAGCTGTTGATGGGATAGTCCTCATAAAAAGTCTAGTTCATCTAGTTAGAACTATTAATCTGATCATTTCTTGGATTGAGTTTATAGGATTCGTTCAGATAGTTATTATGAGTTGCAATCCCAGATTCTTGATTCTCTTGGCTGTAAGTTTTATTAAGCTTCTTGGGATTTTAGTTTTTGATGTTCTTGATATGGGGTATTTATTCATTTGAGTCGCTGCCGTAATCCAGTCTGCCGCTTGAAGGATGAAGATGCTTTTCTTTTTTGGATTTGAATCCTGTGATATTTTGAATCTTAGACTATAGATTGGAGTACACATACTTCTTTTCTCTGAGTGGTTCAACCAGAAGCAGACCTCTATTACTATGAGAATCATTTTCATCCTTGATGTTAATGCTTTGAATTTTAGAGGGAGAGATAGACTTTGAAATTTTAACTTTATCTCCTGCGATTCGAACACTATCAACCAACTACTCATAGCTATCTCCAAAACCTCTTAAGAACTATTTGATGCCAGCATCCAAGTCCTCGTTTCTTATTCTCTTGCTTATGAAAGACTAGTAGCTCCCATTTCCACCTTCCTTATCCTTGAAAGAGGTCTCAAATTCACTTCCATTACGGAAAAAGGTTCCGAATTCGCTCACTTACTCATTCTTAAGGTGCAATTTATAGCTTTTAGGGTTTAGGATTTGCAGTTTAAGTAGCTTATATTGGCTGAGTTTATCCATGGGGTAGACTGTTATATAGAGGCAGCCATCCTTCTCGCTCTTGGAAATCTCTACCATAGAATGCTAACCATTTACAAAATGGCCCTTCTTATAAAGGACTACTCTTTCCTAGGGTAAAGGCTCTGGTCTCTGAATGAAAAGAGATTGATACTTAGAATCTATCAAATCCATAGCTGAGTTTGAGTAATGCTCCCTGAAAGTGTGGCCTTGAGTGTGGTCTGGTTGAGGGTTTCTAAACTAGGTTTAGGACAATTTACTGAGACTCCTCTCTGTCCTATTCAAATAGTTTGTATTGTAATTGGAAGTCAGAGCTATGTTAGCTAGGACAGACTTTGACCTTGGGGACTTAAGTTTATGTTGTGATGAGAAAAGATTCATGACATTTAGACTTGAAGAAGAGGACTCTTGTTCCTTAAGGAAAATTTAATTCCTTGAATTGAGAACTGTCTTGTTTAACTCATCTAACCTCTAAGCTTTCCTCTTTTGAACCATGGATAACCCTTGAAGTATTAAATTGAGTATAAAGATAGATAAAGACTTTAAATTTTCTGTCTTTGCGTTTCCTTCTCATCCATATCTCTGAAATTGATGGAGGAACGCTTCTACCTCAGCCTTTCAAAAATTTTCATGTTCTCTGTAAACAAGTGCTCCTGCTCTCTCTTCTTTCTAAGCTATTCATGCTTGAGGAAGTTTGGAAGTTTTGCAGTGGAGTTGAGTTATAGTTAGAGAGCTGAGTTTTAATTCGTTCTGTTGCTTGCAAGAAAGAGCGTTGAGTTCAAGTTTGTGGAGGAGGGGGGCAGGTACAAATCCTTGGATAAGCCTCCTTACTTATTCACTGAGGGCGAATAAATTTAAGCCAAAGATAGAATTTTATATATAAGAATCCTAGAGATTGAGGTAGTTATTCTAGGTCATTTGGGGATGGTATTATCCGCCTGCCCCATCTTGTTGAATTTTTAGGTTTCTGTGTATTTTTTCAAGCAGTATCCTGTTCTCTCTTTCGATCTCAGTCAATTTCTCTACAATAAGATGAAATTAGAACCATATAATACTTACATTCTTCTAGCTATCTGCGCTTAAGATTCTGGTCTAGGTGAGGAAAGATAGGAGGCTGGTGGGTGTCGATGCTAGACTTGACATCGCAAAGGCGTGATATTAGTTTCAAGTTCTGAATTTTGATTCTCTCCAAGTTCTGCTTAGTGGCATTTACATGGTTCCTTCTTTTCATCGCTCACAATTATTAGATGTTACAATAATTAAAATTAACTAGAGATTTCTTACGATTATCGAAATACAAATGAGCTTACTTTTTTATCCTTATTGTTTTCAAATAGAGAAGGATCTCTTTTGAAATTTAATAAAATCGATTCTTAAAGGATTGGAAATAAGTACTTAGGGAAATTAAGTGAAGATACTGCTAATATTAGGTGAGCTCATGTGAAAGTCTTTGGAGTGAAGACATTATAAACGTATCCTTTCACTAAGGGAATGTCTATCTTGTGCAAATAGTAGATCTGCTGTTCCTAGCTCTCATCTCCAAAAGCACTTGGCCTGCCTCCATGAGGGTTAAAGACAGTTCCCGTTCCTGTATTTACCGGCAGATACACTTGCTTCATAACCTTTGTTGAAATGCAAGCCAGGTTGTGAGGAGCTCCTTTGCCAGTTATGAAAACTTCAAACCAGTCCTCTCCAGCTGATTGAGCTTAAGATTGGTATCCTGCTCCGACTGCTGATGAAGTATTTATTTAACTCATCTGTAGCTGATTCCTGTATTGATTTGCTTGAGCCATGTTATGAGAGCGCGATATCAGCTCCTCTACTCTTTGATTGCCGCCAGAGTGGTAAAGGAATTGCAGTGGTTGCTTGAATCCAATATAGGATCTCTTGGTACCTGAGTGGCTCTCAGTCTCGTCAACGAAAGCAAGGCCGTCACATTAGTTGTACAGATTCTAAGCGGACTCAACAATTGCTTCAACAAGATAGTTCTTGGAAAGAATGTTCTTCCTGTATCTTTCATCCCAGACATGCATATAGTAGTGCATGAACAGTTTATTCTCCTTCATTAGAGCTTGCTTTTCCTTCTTGAGTTCGTTCAACTCCTCTCTTATCAATTCAGCGTCAGTCTTAGGAGTCTTGTGCAGTGAAAATTCGAAAATACCACCGATTGATAGCTTGAGATCTTTGAGAGTCTCATCGATTTGATATTTGCGTCTCTCAATCCAGCGTTCGATCTACTTCAGATAATCCTAGTTGATGAAGACCTTAGCTTGATGCTCGTCAAGACTCTCTGTATTTTTGAGTATGAGCACCTTGTTAGGGATATCCATCTGCTGACTAGAATTCGGGCTGCTCTGCTGGTTGATAGTGAAAGGGTCTTAGTTCTCTTGCGGTGGAGACTGCAGCCCTGAGCTGGACGTAAAGTCAAGTTGAGCGAGTGCCTAGCCATTTGAGTCCAGCTTCTGCTAGCTGATGTACTGATTCTTGAAATCCTTGATCTCTTGAGCTGTCAAAGATCGAATCTTGACTTTGTATCCTTGAGTTGTCATCGTGCTACTTAGTTAAATTTGGTTGCTATTTTTACGAAAGAGCTTTATTAAATAAGATGATCCGCTCGGTGGGATAGTTGTTGTATCTTCCCTTATTTTAAATATTTGTTTTGGGGACAATGCCCTTTAAATCTAAATATTAAACTTGGCTTTATTTAATTGATATAGGTCTCTCTATAATTGTTTTTGCTTATAAGAAATAATAATACTCCTCCATCTTGTCTTTGGGGACTCGCTTTGTGGCATTCTCTTAGATAGTCTCTATAAATCTTTCCTTTATATCAAGCATATCTTTTAAACTCCTTTGGAGTACAGAGGCTTAAGGCTGAGGAAGGGGCGGCAGTTCCTCCCTCACCTAATTATCACTTATTAGATTTACACATTATAAATTATTTTCTTAATTAAGTAGTTCCTGATTATCGATGTCGAAGATGATGATATTAAGATAATGCTATTGATTTTTCAAATTTCTTATTTAAATACAAAGTTAACTGACTCAATTTTGAATAGCTAAACTTATAGAGGTTTTTAAGCTTATACACACAGAGTATAATAAGCAAGTTTTAGAATCCTAGTATGAAAGTAAATTGTTTTTTCCTATTTTCTTTCTTTGATGTTGACTTTTTCATTTTACTCACTGCATCTGTAAAATTTAGTGCATTTTTATTTAGCTAAACCTATTTTTGCTTGTATCTCTCACCAATTTTTTTCTCAAATTGAGATCTACATTTTGTTACTAAGTTAAGCTTTGCCTTCATTTCAAGATAAAATTAGTACCTTTCTCATCTTTAAATTACCATAACTATCCTTGAACAGAGTTAGGAATATTTTATAGCCAACTGAACTCCAATCCAATACTATAATGCGTGTTAATCAATCCCATCTAGCTTTCAAGTAGAAGGTCTTAGTACTGACTGCTCATATCTATCGTTGCTAACCAAGAATAGTTTCAGTCTTAAACTCAAATCCTCCTGCATGAACAGAAATTCCATCACCTTCAGCAAATGATAGCTCCTAGATCCTCATTGAAACTATGCCTTGTCTTTTTTGACCATCACCTTTGCATTGAGAATCTTGGACTACAGAAAATTGGATTAGGGGATGCGGTCCTCGTTGGTGTTCCTTCATATTTATTATCTTTAATTGAGTAAATAAATAACCTCAATATAAATATACGTTACAAAAACAATAAGATATTCCGCTTTAGAAACAGCCACTTAAAATCGCTTTTTCCAATAGACTTTCTTTTAAGAATTTCAAACGTCTCATAGTTAACTTTGTATTTAAATAAGAAATTTGAAAAATCAATAGCATTATCTTAATATCGTCTGGGTACTCCCTCATGACGCACCAGTCGTCCCACACCTTCCTCGACACTCCGATTATGTATGGGAAGGGCGCCTCCAAACACTCAACTAGCTTTGGAGTGAGGTAGGTTATAAAAACGAAGTTCCACTTTAGAGGGTTCATCAGAGACACTAAACTCTCCATAATTAAAGCGATATCTCCGAAGTTTTCCTTAATCAGAACTATTTTACGCTCTAGAAGCAATGCAGTAATTAGGAAGAGGATCCTTTCAGGCTTTAAACTTTAAAGCAACAGCTCAAAGCTGTAATTCTCCAAAGTGATAACATAAAGAAAAACTATCTATCTCTGAATTTGATTAAAAGGTTTTATAGAAATTAAAGGTTGAATAAAATAAGGAGAATATATAATCAAGACTGGGAGCTTGAATCGCTCTCACTAGCGCCACCTCTTCTTGAGCTCCCATCTTTTCTTGTAAATGTAGCCCCAGTTCCGATTTAATGCTCTTGCTCTGATATTTCTTTAGCCAACATCTCCTCCAGCATCTCACTGTCCTTACTCTTCTTAGGTGGCTATACTTACTTCTCCTTTAGATATTAAGGACCCTCAATTGTGTTTCCAGTTGCTGGATTATGCTTGATCTGAACACCCTAGAATTAATTAGCTTGCATAGACAGTTTACTATCCTCTTGCATAGCGAGGAAGTTCTTTGGTTTCCTTCCTCGTTTCTTGGGAGGTATGATATTTCCCTCTGCATCGTACTTTGGCTTAGGAGGAATAGTTTGCCTTACTGATCCTTCTTGACCTCCTAGTCCGAGTTTGGCTCCTCTAGGCTTACGAGGGCGCTTAATCTTTGGCTTCTCACAGTCACTATCATCATTTTTCCTATAAGTGCTGAGAGGCCTATCAGTCTTAGGAGGGCGACCTCTCTTTCCCCTTCTGGGTCCTTCCATGTTCTTATTAGCAAAAGTCTTAGGGAGGTTGTAATCGTCATCCGACTCTTGATTCCTTTGCTTAACCAGATACTGTGGCTTCTTGGACTAATGATTGACCTCTCCTTATCTAGAAGTTGGAGGAACAGCTGCTCTCTTTTTGTTAGCGTCTTTCTCATTCTCTGAATCGGAGGAGCTGGAACTACTGTCAGAGCCACTTGACTAATCTTACTTGGAGGATTGAGCTCTGGAACTCTACTATCTAGCAATTTAGGCCTCTTACTTGCCAGTCTGAATCTAAGCTTAGTGAGGTTTTTCTTGACTAGACTCATCCTTGATTACCTTAGATTCGAGTTTCTTTCTTTGCTAAGTTTAGTCTGACATGACTTGGTCAGCAGTTGGATCAGCCTCTTCTACTTCCTCCTCCTCCTCTTCTTATTCTTGCTCCTCATTCTTGTCTATCAACATCTACTTTGTATGCTTATACAGTTTCTGTAGCTCTATGTTGATATTAACCTTGAAGTCTCTGAAAAATTTAGTGATTTACTTATGAGTCTGCTCATTTATGCTCTGCACTCTTTACACGCCAAGATTTCTCCTCACTGGGTATTAACTAGAGCGAGCTGTTTGTTACTGCTACCTTTCATTCTTGTTTTACTAGCTCTGATTGGAAAGTTCCTTATAAGAAATCTGTTTCACTACTTAAGGAGCTACTCCCTTTTAGCTCGTTTGTGAGTTCTAATCCTCTGAATAGCTGCTCTGAGATTCATTCTTGACTATTTATGGTTAGTTTTGAGGAGTAGTGGACTTTATTGGATGTGAGTCATTAAGCTATTTCTAACTTTGCTGTGAGGACTAGTTAGATGATGATACTTGCTCTGACTCATTTTTTGCGTCTTTCATGGGTACATCTGGCTTGGAGTCGTTAGTTTTTCCACTGGTAGTCCTGAAATGTGGAGTTACATAGCCATGAAATGCGCTGTCAATCTGATCCCCTTGCTTTAATGACTGCTAGTTTTTATAAAGTTGGCTCTCAGCAAATGCCTTGGGATCGAATTTGTCCTGCTTGTGAATTGGCTTTGACTGTTCTGAAATCTTAGTGAAGCCGATGTGTTGCTTTCCACTCTGATTATGTACAGATCCTTTTGATTAATTTCCATCTGATTTGCTTCCTTAGCTTTCAGAGCTGTCAAATCGCTTTTGCTCTTTAGCTTACTTCATGAAAGGATTGTGCAGCTGGCTTTGATTTGCAGCCTTCGATGCTTGCAGCTCAGCAGCAGTAGACTTTTGAGAGTTAGTGGACTGCGTCTTGATATTAAGCTGATCTTGTTGTGAGTTGCTTTATGACTTTACCATTTCAATTTATCGATCTTGAGATGATTACTTTAATTTCTTCTTAAAGAATTAAATTGAATAAATAATTTAATTTAATTTAAAATGCTTAATTTAAAATAGTAATTTGTGTTTAATTAAATATTTATTTATTTGAAGTGAAGCCGTATGTCTTGGTGTTACGGAATCTGAAATAACTGTCCAGGATCTTCTCCTTGTGCTTGTGCTTCTTTTTATTACAAGTGGGTGGGCACTGCCTCCCTCCCTGATTATAACTACTGGGTACTTATCATTCAAATAGAAAAGAGAATTTTTTTTTATAAATTATCCAAATATTAGAATATAAAAATTTATTAGGATTTATTTTGAAGGGTAGCTTGCGTTCCCTAATCTCTTCAATCTCTATATCCTGGTTGACGTCCTCAGAGTAGTAGAGGTGGTTGAAGAACACACTCAGGTAGAATTCGATCTTCCGCATTAGGTATTTGTCCATGGCGCTTAACTGACTGCTCCCTCCATTTGCATTTGCACTTTATCCATTACCACTCTCTAAGTCTGTGAGCAGCTGGAGTTGAGTGTTCTCCTTAATGAAGGGCAGGTAATTGGAGGCCTTTGCTTCTTTGGAGTAGGCTTTGATGGAGAGGGCGTTCACGTCCAAGATTACCTTTTGAAAAATCACACTCAACAACTGCCTCTTAAAAAGTTAACCTTAGGCGCTTGCCTCCAAAATAGAAATGAGTTTACTTACTTCTGGAGAGTGAACAGTGGCTTCGAGGATATAATGCAGATTGACTTAGGCACAATGAAAGCTCCCTTCTTTTCAGTCAAGAACAATTCCTAAAACTTATTAGATTAATGACTTCTACTTACCTTGAAAAGGATAGAGGTGATATACTTCTTGTCGCCATCTTAATTGGTGATGATGAAGTGGAAGATCTTCATTTGGCAAAGCTCTCCATCTCTTTTCTTTTCGAACGGCTATATCGCGAATCCCTCCGGGAAACTTTGCAAATAATTTATATCTCTATATATATTAACAGACCCAAATCAAATTATCTACGTAGCTATGCTTTTTAACCACTTCTTTATCACTAAGATCGGGATAGCCACCCACTACCTGCGGCTTTATCCTTTCTTAGTTGTATATAAATTTCATTCATTAAAAAATAATAGTCCACAAATTCATCGTACTTTATGCCTAGGATTACAATGAGGTCAGCAAATTTCTCTCTCTTTTTTTCTTCTATTTCCTTCGATCGCTTTCTCATTCTGCTCTCATAATATTTTAAGTTAATTTATTTAAAATTATCATTTCCCGTTGGGTAAGGACCGCCTATCGAAACTTAGTGCTGATGATGTTGCGTGGCAGGCCAATGAATGGGCTTAGGAGAGGAAGTCTTGCAGTTCCTATCCTAAATGCTCACACCAGATTTAGAGAGGCCCACACTCTCACACCGATTTCTAATTCCAGCCTGCTTGAGAGCGCCATCTTCTAGTTAGGCACTCTTGGTCACATCCATGTTGTTAAGTTGGCTTTAAGAAGCTGCATTTTTTAGGGCTAGTCCACTGGACACAGATTGTATGAGCTGTGGATTCTTATAAATCCTCTCCACTTTTTTAATTCCTTGTGTTTAAGATAGCTGATAGTTAAATATACTATATAGTTATAGTGAGTTGTAAAATAAATTGAATGAGTGGATGTTACTGTTAGTAGGAGGTTTATTAAAATTGCGTTGAAGGGATGTGGTGGATGCGTTTTGAGGAGAAAATACCTCAGATGACTGATAGAGAGTGTTCTAGTTTTTAGAGAACGATGATGCATCTTGCTTTGTATGAGATTGGTTCCTTGTTTGTTAGATGTCTTGCCCTTGCTTATAAGAGTTCTAGTAGTTAAATCCATTCGCCATCTGCAGCTCTTTAAAAGTAAAATCAAACAATCATTTTTGGTAAGCCCTCCTGATTCTTGACGCAGTGGTTGAATGGATTATGGCAAATCTCGATTTAGTGAACTGAAATTCTAAGAAGTCTTGAGAGTACCTTCTCCGCTCATCAAATTCTTAAGTTAGCCTCCATCTCTCACATTTCTATCTCTGTCTATAATGCATAACTCTTATATAGATTGGAGTTTTATAAATTATAGGCTTCTTTGCTTAGAGAAGAATAAGCCACTAGAACTAGACCTGAGTTGATCATTCATGTTTGTACTGAATTACAAGTTCTCTATTGATTGAGCTAGTGGATTGAATGCATTCATCACATCTTAGTGAGTAATGAGCTGGAAATCGAAATTGCTGTCATGCTAAACATGTTGAGTATTTTGCCTGTGAGGAAATGCGTCTCTGGCAAACTTGATTTGCTCACTACTTGCTCGCATCAAATTTCCCTCCTTGTTGTTATTATAATAAGGATGCTGATATTTTTAATCCTAGTTACTCTCTTATTCACCCTTACTGAGCATGTTAGTTGCTTAAGTGTTTTCAACTCGATTATTTGTGGGATTGTCTTAAATCCTTTTGAAGGACTAACGTATGGGATGAACAAACTAAGAGTGACTCGAGTGATTATGCTGGTGTCTTTGTGCAGCAGTCAATGGTTTATTCTGTCTTTATTAGATTTGCTGAGTTGAATGGGCATACTCAAACTGTGGAAACTTCCCATTTTGGTTGTGCTGAAATTGCTACTCAAGCGAAAATTATTGTCTACAGATGGATTTAAAAAGAGTGGACGAAGAACTTACAGTTACTCTTGGTTGTAATTACTCGAGTGAACTTTGCTTAATTAAGCCTGCTTGGGGTTCATATTGTGGTGAGGGGTCTTCGATATCTAGGGCTGCAATTCTGAATACTACCGAGCCATATCATTCAATAATGAAATTGTATATTGATTACGGCTATGAATTATCAGGGTGGGCACTGTTCAGGTTCCTTGCTCTTCCTAAGGCTTTGGTGGATTTAGTGGTCTGCAGCTGCTCCATCATTTGATACATGGGCGGCCTTTCCTCCCCATCAGAGAGTACGTTATTGTCCCAACTACTCTCAATTTGAAACTTGTCGCTGCTAAATCCTCCAACTCTCAAAACATTATTCACAGCAAACACACTCTATAAATATTTCTCACTCTCTGATGAGAGAGATCAATTGAATTTTTATCCTAGGACCTGATCTCTCCCTATCTTGCTAGCTGACTCGCATCTTCTCTCTGCTTAATATGGGCATCCTTCCTCGTTTGGCTTTTCTCCTGACTTTTGACTTGTTGAATATATCTGTTTTGGGATGGGTGCTAGCTGTGAGTGATTTGCTGGTGGTTTGCTTGTTGCAAACTCCTTTACTAGTTCATCATTTAAATTAATGAATTGTTCATAACTTATTTATATAACTAACTCTCACTTTATGTTATAAGTGAGCAATAGTACGCATACTCAATAATCTTGGAGATAAGTGAATTAAGGATTAATCGAAAGTTGCTTCTTATTTAATTAGGAGGTGAGTGTGTGTAGTGATTAGCAAGAAAGTATAAGAAGAATTTGCGAATGTATTTGAACTAACTCATTATGTGATTGTAGAGTGCTTTAAGAGAGACTAACTGTGGTAGAAGACCGAAGTTGCGATATTAGCGCAGTTGGCAGCGCGTCAGTCTCATAATCTGAAGGTCGTGAGTTCGAGCCTCACATGTCGCACTACTTTTTTCACTCACTACATAACTCACCTTTTTTTACTATCACATTCACCTCTAATTATTTTCCTGTCTCTTAACACATTTGACTTTGCTAATTAAGCTGCTTACAGATTAACTTAAAGAGATAAACAAACTTTATGATATATATTGAGAGGAAGAAAGTAACGAGGATAGTTAGACGAAGGTATGAGTATGGGGATAAGGGGGCTTATGGACAAACAAAAGTATACTATTTATATTTAACATTTAACTAAGATTGATAGCAACCTTAAGTCACTCGAATTAGCACTGCAAAAAGCAGCACAAACAGCGTCAGCTGAGGGAGTGGAGTCATTCGTCGCTCTCTTCCTCGTCCTGGACATCCTGACCTTCTCTCTCTTCGGCAAGGAGCAAGTCCTCGGCAGCCTTGAAGGAGGCGGCAAGACCGTCCTGGAGTTGGTGGTAGCCTACTCTTCTGGCAGCCTTGGCCTTGTTGAGGGCCTTTCTGTTTGCCTTAGCGTTGGCGAGTCTGGCCTTGTGTCTCTCCTCCTCGGCCTTCTTCTCGGTTGCTCTTCTGACGGCATCGTGGGGGTTGAGTCTGCTCATGGCACCAGCGTTGGTGAGGGGGTTCTTCTTGTTCTTCTGGTGGAGAACAACGTTGGTCTTGACTTGTCTGAGCTTGGACTGAACCTGATCGGAGTTGATGATTCTAGCGAGGTCAGCGCAGGTCATGACGTTTCTGTTGAGGACGTATCCGCTCTTCTCAATACCCTTTGCTCTGTAGTTTCCGAAGATGGTGTTGAGGCTCTTGAAGGCTTCTCTGGTCCAGATGATGAATCTGCCGAGGTGACCACCTGGGGCGAGGGAGAGGAGGTTAAGTCTGTGAACGTTGACGGTCTCGACGCCGGGGAGGTTTCTAGCGGTTCTCTTGACGAGGGAGTCCTCATTTCCGTGAATAACGAGGGGACTAGCAAGTATAATTTCATGAATAGTGTATTTATTTTGGACCCTTTCTAAGAACGTATCTAGAGTTTCTCATCTTGCCTTGGCCGATTCTAACCTTCTTGGAGTTTCTGGCTCTCTGGAGGTCTTCGCCAGCACCGAGCTTGGTGAGGGTGGAGAGGAGGGTCTTGGTGGTCTCAGCGTTGAGGTTCTCAACAACGAGGGGAAGCTCGGGGACCTGGTTGACTCTGTGACCTCTGGCCATAACGAGAGGAGTGACGGCGGAAGCAGCAATAGCGGCAGCAACGGCGTGTCTCTTCTGGTTAAGGTTGATCTTTCTGTGCCATCTTCTGTAGGTCTTGATGGGGGCGAACATTCTACCCTTTCTGCACTGGTTACCGAAGGCTCCCTGTCCGGATCTGGAGGTACCTGATCCACCGATTCTTGGGATTCTTGCGACGGCTCTTCCGGTTCCCCAGGACTCAGCTGCGTGTTGCATACCTGCCTTGTAGAAGACTCCGTGAGCTTGTCTTCTGTTCTTGTTCATGTTGGTGTGGACGAAGTGGACGATGTCGTCTCTGATGGGAGCAGTGAAGACGGCGGGCATGGGGAGGCTGTCGACAACTTGGGCGGAGCCGTCTCTGGAGTAAACGCTGACTACGGGTCTGGAGGTCATTTCTTCCTTATTAGATACTGCTAAATAATAATATTGTAGAAATCAGAATGAAATGTAAAATTGAATTAATCGAATTAAATTTACAATTTAATTCCGGAAATTTTTTAAGCCCAAATTAATATATACATACCGCGGCTGCTTATTCAAACTATGATCAACATATTAGACTTATATTCTACGATCTCACATAATACAAAGTTAGGG
>JAJKFJ010023729.1:0-14107 GCA_027382625.1 Tetmemena sp. SeJ-2015 | reverse complement strand
TTTTAAAGTTAATAAAAAAATTAATTATACAAAACTTTTTTTCACTTTCTTTCATTTTTGGGGGTTTTTGTTTCTTTGGGAATAGAAAATATTTTATTGATATTTAAATCAGAATTTAATAATGAAATTTTAGGATATTTACAATGCTTTAGCTTCAAGAGAGTTTTTATATTTGTAATATTTACGAAAAAACATAAGTATTTACGATGCAAATACAAAGCAAGGACGTTAAGCAACCGCTTCTATAATATTCGAAAATTTTTAAAGTCTTTTGAAATGCATTAAGAAGTTTTAAAGACTGTATTTAATATAATTCACCCTAATAAAAAAATAAATCTGAATTAGTGACAGATTTTTAAATTTGCAGATTTTTTTATTAGGTGTAAAATTAATTGAGAATCCTTCTGCTCTTATCATTTGCTTTTATTTTTTAGAAAATAAATAGGAGAGCAAATTTGATTCATCTCCTGATTCTGGTTTTTCTATTTTAATCATTCTTCACTGCTTCTATTTAGCATAATTTAATTCTTTAAAGTGTCTAATCTTGGTCAATATTATCTGATAAGCCCCGATTTTACACTCCTGGTTAGGAAGCTAGCATCTACTGTAATTTTCACTGTTTTTTAGTCTTTTTACTGAACTTTAGAGAAGTATCTTTAAAACCATATTAAATTAGCATGTTGGTCAAGAACGTTCCCTATATTGTTTTTTTTTTTTTATTTTTTTGTTATTGGGGTTTATAGTTTTTTTTAAAATCTTTTCCTTTTAAGTCTTTGGATTCAAAAGTTTTTAATAATGGGTGGATAATAATTTATTTTTAATATAATTTTCTTGTTTACTGTTGGCCCCACAAGGAGCTCTAAGTTTAAATTTTAGCATAGAGACTAAGCTTCGTCTCGTTCGTTCAGTCTTACAAAGATATCAAAAGTTTTTTTTAATAATGGAGCTTGAAAGAAATATATTATTTAAACTTAATAAATAATTGTTCTATAAGTTTACGAAGAATGGAGTCTGATAAAATAAATTTAGATTGTCAATACTTTTGGTAATTTAAGATGGCTCAAATAGCTTGTCTTGCTGAAAATATATATTCACTTATTTTTATGTGAACGTCAATTTCTTCTTTGGATTTGATGAGCACGCAGCCTATCTTGTATTTTGAGAACACAGTGAACGACTCCAGATCTTTCATTTCAGTTTGATAAACTTTCAAAAGCTTTCCTGTGGTGATACTCCAAGTAGTTATTGCACCTTTTAGATCCAGAGCCATGAACTAATCCAAATTACATTTTTAAATCCTAAATTTCCTTGAAGCATATGTACTTTTTAAACTATTTAAGCAAACATATTAATATATCAAGATAGATAATTTATAATATTCATATTTTTAATAAAATATATTTATAATTATACTTATCCACTCCTTCAATTTAATGCAACATAAATATAATTGAAATTTCGGGGGGGGGGCCTTTCCTCGTCATCCACTTTTTTTTATTAAAACATGAAAAATCGTCTCCTAGCCTAAAATTTGCCAAAAACGCCAATTTTTTAGTTCATTCTCAATTTCAGGAATGCTTTCCTGATCATATAGTTTTATTTAGAAAATAGGGCTTTTCTTTTTAAAAGCAGTTAGACAAATAAAATTATTTTAAAGGCAACTATATATAAATAAAACTTTATTTTTTAGAATAAAAAATATGTTTTTAATATGTAAGATTAAATTTAACCACGAAAAATATCTATGCTACAAAAATATTTTTTAATTTAAATGAAACTCCCTTACACTTGTTCTAAGCAATATAATAGCAAGGTCTTGATAACATATATTGAAATATTTAAAAGAGAACTAGAATAAATGCAAATTTATATTTTGCCTTGTAAATAAAAGAATAATATGTTTAAAAGAATATATTGATTGAGATATAGTTTTTAATAAGATTATGATCTTAAGGGAGACAAAAATTAAAGAGCACTTCAAAATTGAGATATCGAGGTTTAGAGCGCTTTGATTTAATTATTACATGAGTTATCTTCAATTTTTAAAAATTCCAATTTTCTAAAATGATAAATTTAAACCTTTAAAATTTAATTTTTAATATTTCTTCACTATCTACATATTTTATAAATTAAACTATATGATCAGGAAAGTCTTTTTGAAATTGAAAATGAACTAAAAAGTTGGTGTTTTTGGCAAATTTTAGGCTAGGAGGCGATTTTTCATGTTTTCATGAAAAAAAAGTGGATGACGAGGAAAGGGCCCCCGAAATTTTACAATAAAAAATTAAAGTCTGCTTATATAAATGTAGAAATTGATACAATTTTATTGTTGCGTTTAAATAAATTTTTGCTCCTTTGAAATTGATGAACTTCATTGTGCCTTTTTAGATCTGTGGGATGATGTTAAGAGAGTCAATGCCTGATATGAAACCCAGTCTCTCGTTTGCGTTGTAGTACTCAAATTGACCCAAAGCTCCTATCTTTAAATTAACACCAATAAAAAAATAATTTTCAAAATAATTTTGATAAATAAGTTAATTTGAATTAGAACTTTATTTTTCTAAATATAGTATTTTTTGAGATTATTATCTTTGAGTTAAAATAAAGTTGGTGATTTCGAGAGGGATATACTTTTCAGAGTCAGCGAGATCTTTGAAACTAAAGCATTTGAGCCCTCCTCTTACTTGGACTCCAGTCAATTGTTCCTGACACAGAATGAAGTTATTGCTGCAGTCAAATTACAATTATAATTATTGCACCTACAAAATAAAATAATAGAGTTCTCGTTGAAGTTTTGCATATTTAAGGCATTAACATCGGCTATTTTCTTCATAGGTTTGTTCTTATCGAAGTTTATATTTTAATTAGTGATAAAAGAAGATGAGAATTTATAGGCGAATAAAATAAATTTACAATAATTAACATTATTTATGAATTGCAATAAACAAGTAAGATCTCATCAAAGAGCATAAGCGATGACCAAATTATTAAAGTCTCTTATACTTAAACGAAACAAAAATAAAAATTCGCTATTTTAATTACAAATAAATAGATAACAGTTAGCTAGCATTTAATCACATTTCAGTGAGCACTTCATAATATAAAAAATTCATTGATTAATATATTTACTTTTATTAAACATAAATAGATCAAATATGTAAATAGGAATTTAAACTAATAAAGAATCGTTAAGTGGGGGAAAACAAATAATTTAAATATAATATTAAAATATAAATATAATAATTATTTAATTTCTTACTTACAATAAACTCATATTTATTAAATCGCTCAGATCTAATTAAATGAATGTTCTTATTTTAAAAAAATTAAGTTCCAAAAGTACATACACTTGTCATCGAAGATAGTCATATATTTGAATTCCTTATCGATGCATCCAGAATGAAGGAAACCATCTATTGTTACGTTCTCAAGTGTCTTTTAAATTAAAAAATTACAAATCAATAAGTTTCTTTAATAACTATCATTAGATACACCTTGTAAATTTAATTTTCTAATAAAATTAATTTTACTTGTTTGCCATTTATATTTTGTATATTATAATTATCTTCTTGAGGGTGAATTTGGCAGTATCCTTGTCAACTGGCTCGAACTAGTATATTTTCATTGTCTTTCCATCCACAGTTAAGAAGACGGAATCGTCTCCTCTCTTCTAGAGGAATACCACTTGCAAGTTGTCGTTTGTAGACTCAGGTTGTTCTTTGAAATCAGACATTGCCATTTTGCTTTCAGCAGAGGGGTCTCTAAACAAGTAGCTGAGCTTAAAATATAAAATCCTTATATTTCGCTTGTACTTCTTTGAGGTTTCATTTTGAGTGACGACGAACCAAATTTCAGAGTTTTCAAGATCATTAGCGTATCTTATGATGGTATCATCGACTTGGGCTACCTTCTTAGAAACAGGCACTCTGTTCTTGAAGTCCTCATAATTCA
Source organism: Tetmemena sp. SeJ-2015 (assembly GCA_027382625.1). Lineage (NCBI taxonomy): Eukaryota > Ciliophora > Spirotrichea > Sporadotrichida > Oxytrichidae > Tetmemena > Tetmemena sp. SeJ-2015. The sequence goes on along the minus strand of JAJKFJ010023729.1, from coordinate 10,156 downwards.
ATACTCCCACGTAGATGTTTCCATTCTTCAGAAGCACTGACGCAGAGAAATTAAATTAAAGAGCCTCCCCAATCTGCGTTTTTCTTTATTTTGAACATATAAATAATTGCAATTGAACATGCAGAGAATGTCAGCTTAGAACTCAATGTGATTGTACCACTCTCTGAGAGTAAGGTCGTACAAAGATACGAAGTCATTGTTCGCAATTAGAGCTCCATTATTTTCACCCACATTTATTATCAAATATATATTTATTTTTATTAATTAAAATTATTTTAGTTTTAATTTGACTTTTTATTTACTTTAACTTTTTTTGTTTATTGCTTTTTATTTAAGTGCCTTTATGCCAGATTAATTAACTAAAAATTTTAAATTTTGACAAAAAGAAGAGAACTTTTGCAAGGCATAAAAATAAAATTTGGTCAGAGAATTAATTTGATGAGAAAATTAAATCAATTTTAATTTAGCGGAGGCAAAAAATTGAAATGCCCATAATTTCATTAAATATTTTCCTATTATTTATTCTATTTCTCTAATATTACAATATTATTATTAATTTCCAAAAGTGAAATTCGAAAACAACTTCACCTAAACTTAATTTTAAGTCATAGAATAAATTTACCTTCTTCTCAAAAGTTTACTTCAAGATATAAAAATAATATATTTTGAAATATACAAAAGATCCTTTCTCTATAGATTTCTCTGATATTGAACTAGCTTTCAGCAATATCATAAGCTTGCGAGAATAAAATTTAACTGTAATTTGTAGTTCTCTGAATTCTTGTGGTCAAGTTTTAGGAAGCGACCATCGTGCATCCTGAAGTAGAAGCTAGTCAAACTCATGTAACATTCGCTTACGTATTCTACACATATTTATCAATAAGAAGATTTGTGAATTATTTAAGAAGGAGGGAAATGGTGGCTTACAATTATTTATTTTAATAAATCATCGACGACATCAATGAGCATCATGTTCCAGTAGAGTTCGAATAAAATTAAATCTTCCTGACTCTCTGATGGTGATTCCGTAAGGGTAGTCAGCTATAAATATAGGTCAAAATTATATTAAAATCGACGATTGATTAAAATAATAAATAGAGAGCTTCGTTTCTGTTGAAATCGCTCAAACACATCCAGATCTGCTACTTATTCAGTGGTTTGTCTAAAAATTAAGTTTATTCTTTAATCACCACCTCAGCCCTCTCAGCAGCGAGATATGATGTGCACAAGCTCTCACTTTTGAAATATGCTTTCAGATAAAACTTGCCACTCAAAAGTTACAAGAATATAAAGTTTTTAGAAGTTCCTGCTGAATCTGATGGTGAAATGAATTTTTAATTAGATAAACTTTAATTGCCATAGATCTGTCCCTTTTTATTTCAATAAATTAATTTGATTTTCCATTAAATCCTCAGCTATAAAGAATAAGAGTACTGTAGTGAATATGTGTCTTTCAATGGGGTCATCGAGGTACTGGCTTGAAGTCTTGATTTGTCTGTGTTGGAGGAGATGCCACTTAAACTCTTCATCACTGCCTTCTGGGTTAGTTAGCTTGAGTCTGCTGAAATATAAATTAAATCAAGTTGGTTTTGGGGACTTTAGATCATCACAATCATCTAGTTATCCAAGTTCTTAAACTATTTTATGAAATAAAAAAACTTAATTAGATTTATCTTATTTTGAAGTTTAAGGCCAAAAGGAACAAATCCCAGAATCTTAGTTCCCACTGAAATAAAAAAACATTTAAACTTTAAAAATGACTTTCATTTTGAGGTTGCTTATTTCATAAATTTCTTTCTCTGGAGGCAAGTTAAATAAAATATCATACAGTTGCTCGGGATTGCTGCAACATAAATCTTTTTATCAGAGTGCATGAAGATTTATTTAATTAAAGAGCGTGTTATTGAAGAAGAAGATATAAACCAATATATTTTTAAAATATATATTCTAACCATTTTTATCACCATTTTTTTATTTTTTTTAGAAACAAACAAAAAGAATGATAAGTTTACTTGCAAATGGTTTTATTTATTTTTAATTTTTGAAAGATATTGTTTATTCTTGACTATAAATTAAGATTAAATTAATAAAAGAACTTGCAATCAAAAGCTTGGCCTATTAAACTCTAATGAGAAAAATGAATTTAAGATATCCTAGATTAATAAATATGGAGCATTTCTCAATTAAGCGTTAAACTTTATAAATACTTAATTAATTTATTAGCAAATATTTTAAATCAAAAGAATAAGATCCCTTTTTGGCTCTCTCAAAGTAAGAATTGTATAAGAAAAATAATTTAAAATATAAATTAAAAAAAAATATCATTAAGTTAAATAGATCAGATAAGATCACATTTGAAGAAAAAAAATCTTAAAATAGTTTTGATCCCGTTTTAGCAATTATTTTTTAATCTTTAACAGTATTGAATTGTTTTAGAGAGATAAATTTTCAATAAAAATGAAAAATATTTAATAAATTTTTATTAAACTTACTTTAGTCATCGACCATGATATGTGCGATCTCAAAGTACTTGTTTTATCTTCTAAAGTCATGGATTCTCACACTTATTTTATTTAAACTGAAGGTGCCAGTCAGAGTTCCATCATCTTTCTTGTCATCAGTCATTTAGCTGAATTATAAAACTATTTATTTAAAAGTCAAGAGCAATAAGTATTCGTAGCAAACGCTCCAATAAAATAAATACTTGTAAGGTTCTAGTATAATTTTTGTTAACAAAGTCAAAAAAATAAAAGTGAGAGAAAATGAATCTATAATTTCATATCTGTTTTTCCATTTTATAAAATATTTCAAAAGTAAGTAAATATATCAAATCTTTTATTAGATAAAATTAAATCTATTAAAATAATTTATTTAAAGTAAACAAAAGTGATGTGTTACCATCAATGGCTTATGAAAATATCTTTTTTTGGGAACTATTGAAAGTAACCATCAAGTTAATAAATATTTTAACATAATTATGCTATTTATTATAGTATGCCAATAATTAATCAACATTTTCATATCTAGAAAAATAATATTATTTAAAAAATGGCATTTAAAGTACTTTTTCTCCTCATAGGTCTTTCTGATTCTTGGTGGAACTATTTCAAACAAAGCGGGGAAGAACGTCATTGACTCACTGTAGCAAAATAAAAATATCCTTATTTAAATAAGAATAGCTTTTATTAATTTGATAATTAAATCTAAAATATTAAAATCTAATACAAATTAATGGGGGGGGCCTTTCATCGTCATCCAGTTTTTTCATGAAAATATGAAAAATCACTGTCTAGCCCAAAATTAGCCAAAAACACCAATTTTTTAGTCCTAATTCAATTTCAGAGAGCCTCTCCTGATCATATTCTTTGATTTAGAAAAAAATTAGAACCTTCAAGAAAATATTAATTTATAATAAATTAATTTATAAAGGAACAACAATATCATTAAGGAAAGTCGATGCATTCATATATTGAGGATATCTAATGTAATAAATCTATTTAAAGTACTCTAAACCTCCATATCATAGTATTTGAGTTCTCTGCGTTTTAGTTCTTTTAAAAACATAATCTTAGCTAAAAATTATATCTGAGTCAATATATTTTATAAATACATATTGTTCTTAGGTTCCATTATAAATATGCAATCTAATTTACTCTTGTTCTCTTTAAAAAAAAAAATATTTTAAAAATGAATATCATTCCTTTGCTTTTAAATAGCTTAGAGCATGCTTAAATATATTTTATCTTAACATTAAATATCTTTTGTAGCATTGATAATTCTCGTAGTTATCTTTCATCTTATGTATTTAAAAATATTTTTTTATTTTATTCTAAAAAACTAATATAACTTAACAGTTGGCTTAAAAATAACTTTTTTGTCTTACTGCTTTTTAAGAGTCAAGCTCTATATTCTAAATCAAAGAATATGGTCAGGATAGGCTCTCTGAAATTGAATTAGGACTAAAAAATTGGTGTTTTTGGCTAATTTTTGGGCTAGACAGTGATTTTTCATATTTTCATGGAAAAAAGTGGATGACGAGGAAAGGCCCCCCCAAATTAATTATTAAATTTATTTAAATTTATAAATGCAAGGAGTATCGATAAATTTATAAAGCTCTAAAATACTTTAAGTCGAAATATTTATCTTTAAAAAATAATTTTTAAATTAGCTATAGTGAATACCCTCTAAGTTGACTTTTTCGGTACATGCTTCGAGGTACTCCTGTGGATTACAGTGAGGGTCATTTGGATTCAGGTAAGACTGATTGTAGTGCTTCAAAGAGGTGAACGTCTCTGAAAGAATATAGGATTAAATATTTAGTTAATAGTTTTAAATCATCTTTTTTTATTCCTTTATTATATCAACTTTTTATTATAATATTTTTAAGAATCAATAATTAAAATTAACTCATTCATTCAATATTGATCAAGATAGTTTATAATTACCGAATTGTTCTTTCCTTCTGATTGTCTCAGATTTTTAGCCTTTCATGTGCTGTTTTAATCAATATTGTTTTAAATTTAAAACAGTTTGGGGAGTGATACTACAGAAATTTATCATATTCTACAAGCATATATTTTAAGTTTAAGTAGAAATTTTTTAGTTAAGGATTTTTGAAAAATTATTATTTGAGAGATCTAAATATTTTAGCCCCTCAAAGTTTGTGATATACTAGTAATTTTTTTTCACAGATTGGATACTTATATATCAATTGCTCAGATAAATAAATAAATTATATTAACTAACAAGGAATTTTTCTTTTTCATTTAGTTTTTAGTCTTTGTACAGATTTCAATTTCTGACCCAATTTCGACTTTCTTTATTTATATTTTAAAATAAAAATAAGTTCTATCTATTATTTTAAATCAAAGAATTACATTTAAGAGAGTTGTTTTAACTTTATTTGATTTATTTTTACTCAGTATTGATAATTAATATTTGAAAAAATCTTATTAAATAAATTGAATAAATATAGTGAAGTATCTTTGGATATAAAAATGATATCCACAATAATTTTGCTCTTGAATAAATGATAAATTTTAATAAATTGGCAAGATGATAATTCCAACCTTAAATTTAAAAAGTCTTGATGATGAATTATGAATTATTGAGTATAAAAAAGAATAAACAAGTTCCAATCTAGAGATCAGGCTTAATTAAAAAACTCAAGCATTAAAAAGTTTTAATTTTTGACTTAATGTATTTTATTATCTTTTAACTTTAATATTCATTACTGTTTCTTCACTTAATAAATTCAAGGTATTTACATAGAGTATTAAAGCTTTAGATTAAAAATAAGACAGTAGTTTTTTTGTCCAAAAATTGACTGATCTAGCGACTCACTTTATGATCATAAGATCTTAAATTATGATCTACTATTTTATTTTATTCTAAAATATCTCTTATATCTCTTACCCCCGATAAACTATTCGCATTCATCACATAATTCATTACTAAAAAATATATTCTATCTCTCTAAGTTTTATATCATGATTTACTTCACCAATTTCTGTTAATCACTTATAAAATTATTTATTTAAACTATTTATGATGTAATAAAAGATAGTAAGCATGGAGTATCAATAAACTTATAGAGTTCTATAGAAGAAGATTATTAGAGGCCATATCTTAAGCGAATTGAAAAAGAGATATCTTAGACTAAGAGCTACTTTATTTATATTTGCTTCTTACCCTCCAAGTTGACCTTCTCTGTGCAGGCTTCTAGGTAATCTTGAGGGTTGCAGTGGGGATCATTTGGATTCAAGAACGGCTAATTGTAGCAGTTCAACGAGCATTAATATTTAGTATGTTCTTAATTTATTCATTAAAAAATTGTACATATTTTTTTTCTAAACTTGAATATTAATTAAATACTCCCATTATGATTTAATCTTACAATATCTTATAAACTTATTTAAAAATTAAAATAGTATATAATATATCTTGAAAAAAATACTTTTGTAGCATATATCCGTGCTTAAGTATCTTCAGCTATTTATAAGTTGTAAATTAAAATAAAACTTACCTACTTGATAGAGAAGTTCAACAAAGAAATCTTAATTTAGTTAAAATTTATGGAGATATATCTCTTCACAACTAATGTCCATTAAAATTATAATAGTTTTAACTCTTTTATATTCTTCTACAATTTGAATTTAAATTCAAATAAGAGTTTTGAAATAATTACCAAAAAGCTATCTCTTAAAAGTAGAGTCAGTGTTTTTGTCTCTCAAAAGAATAAAATATGAAAGGGTGAGGTTCATGTCTAATGTTTAACAAGGAAGCTTAATAAATCAATTAAATAAGTAGTGCTTAAATGAAAATATTATAAATTGAAGTGAAATAGCTGCTTATATACCCCTAATTAATATCATTATAAGGTGAATATGAATGCATGATCGTGGATTGGTTTAACTTTGAAATACATTGAGTTTGAGTCCTTGCTCTGTGATTCATATTATATTACGCTTTATTTATATATATATAGAGTTAATTTAATTTAAACGTCTACAGGAACGACTTCATCTACTACAACATCATCAACAACTATAACAACATCAACAGCTAAAAACCCAACTTGAAAGTGACCTCTGAAGAGGCAAGTGCCTAGGATAAGTAAGACATCCCTCCCGATCAGCAGAGACTCATCTTCGCTAGCAAGCTCAAAGTGTTACAAAGTATGCTTGGATTTACGTACTTTTGAGCAGCATTAGTAAAGAGATAAGCATCAAGCACTAGCAAATACCGCACTGACTACAACATCAAGAAGGAGTCTGCTCTCACCCACAACTACCAACCCTCTTGAACGTGGATAAAAAAAACTAAAAGTTAGACGAAGGCAGTATTCGATGGCTATCTTGCACTAAACTGATAGGAGCTCGCTCCCTCATTAATTTAAATTACATAATCAATTAATACTATCTCTAATTTAATATTTAGCACTTTAAAGATCTATATCTTGATTAGGTTTTGCCAATCCTCGATCATGTAATCAAATTCACCCTATAATAGCCAAAACTCTAGAATCAACAACTTCTCACTCGCAACTTCAATATTTGGCATCAATATTTATTCGAAAAATATATAAAATATCCCCACTATAAGATCATTCTAATGGTTATGTATTGCAATTAAAATATTTGTTTCTTTCTCAAAATTGAGTGATTAAGAAGAAAATGTTAGTAAAAACAATAAAATTTATTCATTTTATTTATTTTTAAATTACTTTTATAACAAAATTGAAATCTCTGTAAAAATAAAAAGAAATCTGTTTTAATTAATAAGTTTATAGGAAATATCTCCTATCTTATGTAAATATTGGCTAAACTTATCACTTAGTAACTGCCTTTTTTATTTCTGCCAAAGTTGCTTCGAGCGCTTAAATCTGTTTCTGTATTTCATCAAATTTGTCTCTCTCATTTGAACTTTGAACTGCTTTCAAATCTTCAACTATCATCAAGTAAATAAAAATTCCGTTATCTCTGAAATTTCAATTAATTGAAATTATTATTCTATTATAATGAAATCATAAGTTTTAAATTATAGTTTACTTATTCTCTACTGCGTATGTGTCGATGACCTTCTTAGAAACAAGATAGTTATTCTCTGAAATGAGGGAAGCCATCTCTTGATAGATCTTTTGATCTGCTATCCTGTTTACCTTTGCGAAGGTATGTGAAATGATGGCAATTAAAACATATTATAATTATAAAGAGTCACAATTATATAAAACTAAATGAGAAGGTTAAGCATAACAATCATGTTAAAGATAGTGCACAGTAGGAATAAAACCCACACTGCTGGAGTAGCCACTTCTCCAAAATTTTCTGAATCAAAATTACCTAACAACATTCTGTAAGTGAAGATAGCGGCATCAATATATGAGGTTGTGAATTAATTCTCCTCTGTATTTCCCAATGAGATTATCAAGAAAGAGCAAATAATCAATTAAATTTTTAATTTATTGAGCTTCCAAAAGCTATTATAGTCGCAAACAGCACTATGAAGAAGTATCTCATGTCCCTCACCACTTCAAGAATCATTCCAATTAAGTAAAATTTGTGTCATTAATGTTTTTTATTAAATATAAAACAATCGTTTAGCCAGTAGGCTTGAATATTCTGAGGAAGTAAAGTAGCTTAAACCATGCAAAGAAAGTTTTATATTAAAAGAAATCATCAAATTAATATAATTTAATAAAATTTATAATTCAAAAGAAAACTTATTGCACTTATCAAAAATATAATAAAGCTATATAATTATATTTTTTGGGACAAAGTCATTCAATCTCTTATGGGCCCCTGCTTTAAATCAAAAGAAAAGAGATTAAATTTTTTATCTCTATTAACTGTTTTGCAAATAAGGAGAATTATTTATATATTTTAAAATGAGTAAATAAAAAGTTATGAATGAGTACATGGCTATTTCAAGATTAAATAAATAATATCGTGGTTAATGGAAATGTCAATTTCCTTTAGTAGATACAAACCGCAAATCAAGTAAATTCCTGTTAATTAAAAATCGACAAATTTAATTCTAAAAATTCCGATTGCAGGGATGATATCGATGTAAACTTAAACCCTATGTATTATTTAAACCAAAATTAAAGATAACTTTAATTCCAAACATCGGTAAAGTATTCCTTTCCATTCTATAAAAATATAAATGATCTTGGACAACTACTTCACCTCATTTGCAATATTTTAATAAAGTACGTGGCGAAAAGGAAAACTACTGCCAAAGATGGATAATTAAGGGCACTCCAAAAAGAGTCCTCCCCTTTGTTATCAATTACTACAAACATCACAAACTAGTAGATAGTCAAAAACAAACAGTATGGCATAAACAGTTAATTCCTTAAACCTAAAATAATGCTTTTTATTTTTATTATAGCGTATAATTTAAACATATAGAAATTGATTTATTCTAGATCTAAGACTATTATTTTATAGAATCTCTCTTTATTCCATGATTAAATATCAGGTTATAATTCTAAATAAATTGCTAATGGGTTAAAAAAAGATTTAATTTTTGCTTCACTTTATAAATTTCGATCCTATCATTAGGCTCGTGAATGATTTGCATAACTTTGAAATCCAAATTATTTTTTATTTTAAAAATCTTTTTTTTATCATCAAATTCCTGAAGCATATTGAATCCAAATATGATATATAGTTTGGGGAATTTTGTTACAATTCTTTGATTAAATAATATTAAGTTTATAGTTTACAGCGTCATAAACTATCTAGTAGTTCAACTCTATCACTTTCTAAATTACCTTCTTGTTTAACAAACATAAATTAATATTTTAAATTTAATTATTCTCGCTGTTTAAATTTATTAAGAGTCGTCACTTATCTTTATTGATATAGGCTTCATAAAAATGCTTTATTTTAAAGCTTATATAGGTAAAAATAATATCTAAAGACAATTCTTAGAGCCATTAATTTAATTAATTGTTGAAGTACTCTTGGTTATCAGTATTCGCAATTGCAGAAAAGAATTTCTAAAAAGATGAATGGTTGACATGGTAAATGCTAACTAAGTCTATGATGCTGCACTTAATTCTGCTCTCCACTGCGTCATCCATCAAGATCTAAGAATTCAGCTTCTCCTAATTGAATTCATTATATTTTAACCACAGGTCGACTGTCAAGATCTCTGGGTACTCATCTTTCAACTAATTTTTAATCATTATAATTCAAGCAACCCTTCTTAATTCAAACCCAGATATTTTATTTTGCAAAATAATTAATTATATTTATTTACTAGCTATTATTTTACAGTAAATGCTCTTTGCTTATTCAGTCTAGAGAATTTAAAATATTACTAACTTAATGTTGATTTTTGAAATTGTTAAAACCTAATTAACTTTGAACGAATTAACGTAATGGGAAGGGAATAATTATAATTAGGGCCATTAGTGAATTCAGCCATTAGATATATACCGGTAAGTAAAAATCGCAAAAGAGATTTATAGGGGTAAAAATTTAAATAAAGACATCAGCAAATATAACTTACATTACAAAATTTAGAAATGGAGGTTTTTTTCCATCAGACCCCCCTGCGCCCACTCATTAAATTTTCATTTTAATAATTCCCAGGCCCACCTACCACCCAAAACGAACACGACAACTACAAAAAGTCAAAAGTAAGT
>JAJKFJ010023728.1:0-13008 GCA_027382625.1 Tetmemena sp. SeJ-2015 | reverse complement strand
ACCTTATCTCGCAAGATTTTTTTCTTCTTTCTTTCACTCTTTTTAAAAACTACTCATTATTAAATCCTTTGAAATCAAAAGCTTAATCATGCATAAAATGAATAAGAGCAGCAGCTTCTTTAGGGGCCCTTTAAACCCAAATTTTCCCAGCGTTTAAAAATCAATGCCTTGAACTCTCGAGTTTTTAAACTTTAAAAAACGGGAAGTAATTGTTCAACTCACCCGTATGCCTTCTTCCTTCCTTTGTTTTTGTTACCTGGGGTTGTAAAACGATTTAGAACGATTTCACCCGTCTTTGGACCCTTCTTTTCTAAATTTTAAAAAACGAAACACGGGTTTTCTCGCTTATTTTTTAGGAGGGAAAGGACATAAGCTTCTAAGCCTGAGTCTTCGCTGATTCCTGCAAGTAACGCACTTGTAGTTATATTTACTTTCTACTCGTAAACTTCTATGTTATCGTGCTTCTTGCGACTCTTCTTCACGAAGGTGTTGTGTGTGAACACAGCTTCTTCAGCACATACAAACTTCACTCTATCCCTCTCACACTTGAGCAGTGTAAATATATTTCAGATTATTATAATAAAATGACTTAGCGAAGTCTATAACGCGCTTCACTCGATTCATAGTTCTGTACGTTATGATTGCAACTTCTAACTTTCTCATCTGTAACTTTCAAATGCGAGGGTCTGCTGCGATACACTCAACAGTTTTGCGATGGAGTTGATGTTGAGAACTGGCTATTACTCGTGATAAGGGTGACTACATCCATACCTTAGAGTCAAAATGAAATGAGATAGGATGGATCATGTAGTTATTTTGAGTAATTTCGCGTTTGACTCGCATGATTATAAGTATTAATAAAGAAATTAATTATACACAACTTATTTTCACTTTCTTATAATATTATGGAGTTTTGATTGCTTATAATTATAGCTCCCATACTCAAAAGTTTAACATTAAGTAGTTCTAAGTTATGTAGATTTAATTTATTTCTTCATTCTTACGATTTTTCGAACTTAAAAAGAAAATACATACTAATCAATAACTGAGATAAATTATTAATAAATCTATTTAATTCAACTTTAAAAAAGCTTTGATGTCGTTCTTTTCAAAATTAATCCAGAAATTTTCCTTTCCCGTGAAACCTTTAGATTTCATAAATTGTTTTGCGAACTTGACATTCTTGCGTATTGCCCAATAATTTCTCTTTAGGTAGTATTTGATGAATAAATTTTTTTAATAAATTGTTAAATCTGCATTATAAATAATATTTTATGATCGGAAATTAGTAAAAAAATGGGAATTATATATTTGAGTAAAAATATTTTGTTTTAAGTTAAATAATAATATAAATTATGGTTCATTTCATACTTTAAGTTATGTTTAAATGGTATGAGGATTAAATAGAGAGTTTAAACTAGTTTTATATCTTGGATTATTTCAATTTTACAAAAAGAGTATAATTATAATCAGATAATGAAAGACTGTTGATAGACTGACTTCTCTTTCAATTATAAAGCCCAAATATATATAATCACAGGTAATTTGATATAATTATTCATTTAATTTTAAAAATATTATATGTAAATGATATTACGATAATATGTTATTAATTCTTCTAAATTTGGAAAAGGGAGGAATCAAAAGATCTAAAGAGTAAAAGATTTGAGGAGGGTTGCCTCTCCTCAACATTAAAATTTTATAATGAATAAAGGTAAAAAAAATATTTTTATAGGATAATTTTCGCTCCTAAATTTTAATTCTTCTAGTCTGTTTGAACATCTAAGGCTTCAAATTTTAATCCTAATTCAGTCAGACAGAGGTCAGCTGCACAGAAATAAAATCTATATTTTAAGCTATTTTTCCGCTATTGTAACTATACTTTAAGTGCAATTTTTGAAATAGTGCAACATTTTTATATATCCAAAATTTATAATTCATAATTAAGGTATACTTCTTTGTGTTTATAGTTGAAGCATGGTATTCAAAAAAATGTTTCCCTATTTAAAAATTGAACTATAAGATTATTTTACAATTGCAAAAAAAATAGCTTAAAATATAGATTTTATTTAGGTGCAGCTGACCTCTAACTGACTAAATCAGGATTAAAATTTGAAGCATGAGATGTTCTAACAATCCTCTATATCTGAAATAATTAAATTAGGAGCGAAAATTATCACATAAAAATATTTTTTTACCTTTATTCATTATATAATTTAATGACGAAGTGCCCCCCAAAGTTTATAATACACGATATCCTAAAAATTAGTACTGTAAGATCTATTTGCTGCTCAAGTATTTGTTTTATTTTTTTATATAGATGATTTTACCTAATTATTTTAATTTAAGCAGAAATTTTCGGGATCGTTCTCATCTATTAACCTTTAAAAATCTTAAATTCAAATCAAACTTTATAAAAACATTGTGAAGACTAAAAATTTTACTGCTTTTCATAAAACTTAAGAGTTTAGATATAAAAAATTCAGTGATTTAAAGAAATTTAGCTTTGAATATAGTTAAAATTTAAATGAAAATTGGAACTAAGTTAAAATTATAAATAAAGAGTTGTAAAATTTTGGTCGTTTAGTTAAGAGCTAAATAGTTCAATATGAGGCTTGTTCTATAGCTTATTGAAATATAATATGAGTTTGTTTTTCTGTCATTACGATAAGAGTCATCTACTAAGAGATTTTGATGTCACAAGCTCCGAACCAAGAAATTAGACAAGTTCAAAAACTTTTGACCGAGGTAACTCTTTACACAGACCTCCTACGAAGAAGTTGCAAGAATGAAGGTTGCTTAGAATTTTATGATTAATCGAATCGTAATAATTTCAGCTCGATTTCTCATACTTGAACTGCCACGGATTATAATTTTATAAATTAATTCTTAATTTAATTTTATTTTCTTTTTAATTAAATTCTCAGCTATAAGATTGGAGTTTGATAACATTAACAATCACTTTAAAAATATGCGATTTGCATTAGAATCGACAAGAAAAAATTGCGCAGACTCTACTAACTTTATAAAAACTTTTCCTATCACAATTTTGACTTTTATCCTTAGTAGCTTTGCAAAGTCATACCCTTACATAACTATATCAGCTATAATAGTAAATAATAATACAAAATGTTGAATTGTTTTTTCTTAAAAAATAACTAGAATTAATTAACAAGTTTTAAATAATATTTAGGGTTTCAGTCGATAAAATTAAAATTGAATGTTGATATATTATCGAAGAAGAAGGCCACGATAACCTTTATCTATTCATTTTCGAGTCAATGTTCCCAATAAAGGAGCTCTTATATTGCAAGAGAATACATAATATTTCAGATATTGAAAGTATGGGAAGGCAATTTCAATTCTACTTGAGTTCTCTGTTGTGGGAGTTGAATACCTGAAAATGTATTTTGAATTCATCAAAGGAAGGTTCATTGGGCATCGTATTTTGAGTTCTTATTCGAGGACAAAATATCTTGCTTTTCAGCTCCTTCAAGTTTTGTTATCTTGGCCCGACCTCTTCTTTTAAATACCCTCTAAACAAGGAAAATGGATAGCATCTATCGAAATAAATTTAATCCCCACATACGGCTATGAACCTACTAGGATCTTAGAGGTGTGAACTAACGAAGTGCTGGTGCGAATTGGCGAGTTAATAAATCCTTCTTAAAACTTTCAAAAACTATTTTCAGAATAGACCTCTATTTTGCTATATTCTTCTATTTTTAGGATTAACCTCACTTATAGGCAAAGTTTTTGACAGAGACAGAAAGGAACTTTAAGTGGGAGCTATTCATTAGCCTCAGTATGCTTCAATAAGATATATGAGATAGAGAAGTCATGATTAAGCAGAAGATCAGAAGTGGATTGAGTTAGTGAAAATAATTTAGAAATATAAGAATTTAATTTCAAGAAGGGATAATTCACAATTAATTTGAGACATTTCAAATACAATAGAGTAAAGGGGGGTGGAGGCGGAAATGTACCTTCCCCCTCTTTTAGAGAAATCGACAAAAATGCCAAAAATTTAAGAGTTTGAGGCCTTTGAAATTTCCTTGAGGGTCAAATTTCATGATTTCAATTTTTCCAATTATTAACTCAAAATATGATCAAGTCAAATTTGCAAACAAAATTATTGCTTTTAAATGATGTAGAGCAAATTTATTCTACAAGTAAAATCTTCCCCTTCGAATTTATTTATATTGCAATTACTAGCCGTATTCTCAAACTTGGATAAATCTTTCCTCAAATATATTTATTTAAGAAGAATCTGACAAGTTATGTTAAAAAATCAATATAATTTCATCTATTGCAGTATTTGGTCTCTTACGATATCTTTAACTCAAACGGAAGGGTATTTTCGAAAAAATAACATGTTTTATTGACTATTTGTAGATAATCGTTAAAATTCTTGGATATTAAGTGCATAACTTCACCTACCTACCTTATATCATAATTTATATTATATTCATTCATTTGAAGGAGCTGTTAGATAGGAGTGCAAATCAGGCTCGGCAATTAAAAGGAGATGAAACCTCAAAAAATTAAAGAATCATCAAAATTAGACTAAATTAACTATAAATACATCATTTTTTATTTAAAAAAATTGAATTAAAAAAATTTGTCCCTCAATGAAATTTGAAAGGCCTAAAATTCTTAATTTTTTGGCCGATTTTGGCCTAAATGGATGATTTTTTATCAATTTGACCATACAATTGGGGAGGTAATCTTCCGTACCTCTCTCCAATTAAAGAGATTAACTAGCGTGCCTGAAAGATATCCTCTGACTTTGAGTAATAGAATTCCAAATTAAGTTATCAAAAAAAACAAATTATAAAAAAGGTCTAATTAATACAATTCAAAATTTGGAATTAAATTCTCTACTATAATTTAATAGCTTGTCAACTATCTTTATAAGTTCTAAATTCTATCTTTTTAATAGATGGAGCTACCTATACTTTGCTTCTGAAATGTCTTTCCCTAAATTAATAAGTCTTAAATGAATAAAAGTGAGATTCAAGCTTCTCGCTAATGCGGTACACCAATCTTGCCAATTTACACTCACAAATTCTGAGAGAAAAAAAGAACGAAAATGAGAGTGTGATAAAAAATGTGTACTTAACCTATAAGCAAGTTTCCAAACTTCTATACAGCACCCCTTGTAGATAATTTTCTCTTGAGATATCTTTTTTAGAATGCGAGAACCTCTAGTAATGATTTCCAATATCCATTTCCAAGAAAGTGCTTTTCTCTTTAAGAAAATCAGAGACAAATTTGAGTAGCTTAAATGAATCTCAAATAAATATTGAAGTACCCTCGGTGCTCTAAGTACTTCTTGTGGCTTTTTAAATGCTTTGGATGCCTTGGCCTAAAGAAAAAGTAAAACTAATCATCATTTCGTATTATTACCTTATAGTGTGTCCTCGAATCGCTCCAGTTTTCATTAAGTGACTGAAAACCCAAATAATAATGGCTGATAATTGAATAAAAAACAGAATTAAATAAATAATTTATATATTACATCTAAATCCTTGGCTGTTGAAGTGTGAGTTATTTTGTTAAAATAATTATCATTGTATTAAGCATTTATTCTTATCCTTGCAACTTCTACGTAGGAGTTCAATGAAAATAATAAGTTAGTTCTTAAGGTTTTGAACATGACTAATATCTTGGTTCAGAGTTTGCAGTATCGATATCTCTTCTCAATTTTCTAGAGTAATGGTTTAATAGGGAATTTACTCACAATTTACCGGCCAACATTTTACAATTCAATTCTTCAATTATAATTTTGGGGGGGGCCTTTCCTCGTCATCCACTTTTTTCTTAAAAATATGAAAAATCATGATCTAGCCTAAAATTAGCCAAAAACACCAATTCTTTAGTACAAATTGAAATACAAAGGGTCTATCAAGGCCATATTCTTTATTTTAATAATTTAAAAATATCTTTGAAAGAATATTTATTTTGGAATAAATATAAATTTCACAATAATTGTTACATAAAAAAAATAGGCTGAATTTTATAAGTTTAATATAAATATTTCAGAAACTAAGAGATCTCTCATTTTATATATCAGACTCTTAGAATATTCTTTATAAATAAAAAATAAATAAAGCATATCTATTCTTTTATAAAAATCTAAATACTCTGAATACAACTTTTTTTTATGCATTCTATAATTTTTAT
Organism: Tetmemena sp. SeJ-2015; assembly: GCA_027382625.1. Classification (NCBI taxonomy): domain Eukaryota; phylum Ciliophora; class Spirotrichea; order Sporadotrichida; family Oxytrichidae; genus Tetmemena; species Tetmemena sp. SeJ-2015. The sequence continues at coordinate 6,822 of JAJKFJ010023728.1, read as the reverse complement.
ATAAAATACAGCTAAATTTCAATATAATCTTATAAAGATAAAATATAGCGACTTTTTGTTGGGAAAATTAATGCTACTATTCCAAAATATAAAGAATATGGCCTGGATAGACCCTTTGTATTTAAATATGAAATAAATTTTTTTTGTTTTTGGCTAATTTTATGCTAGATCATTATTTTTCATATTTTAATGAAAAAAGTGGATGACGAGGAAAGGCCCCCCCCATTATTTTATTTTAATTTTCCATTTTCATTTAATTTTAAGCTATAATACGCTTTTCCTTGATGGATCAAATTATATATTATATAAAAATAAATAAATTTTAATCTTTAGTCAATCCCCTCTCATACATATTTAATATAAAAATTTTAATAGATGAACTATATAAGAGGCCCAATGTAAGAAAAATTAGTGGCTTGGAGAAACATTTAAAAGAACTTGAACATGTCGTCCTCTTTAATTATACTAATATAGTAAACAATTTAATAGAAATGAAAGTGATTTTGAAAGTTGTAAGGTATCATTAATTTATGAAATTTTCAGTTTTAACCTACTCTTTGTCAAAAAATTTTAAACATAATTTTATCACAAAGTAAAATTTAATTCATTAAAAAATCACTATAAATTTATCTTATATAATTAAGCACATCAATACGTTATATGCTTTATCTTTAGATAATTTTTATGAAATGTTTTTTAAAAGAATTTTCTATATAATTTAAATATAATTTTAGATAATCAATTTATTTCTCACCCAATTATATTTTTATTCTTTGATAAATGATAAATATTGTAGATATAGCATTGATTTCGCAAATTTTTTTAAATACAAGGTTTTTGAGTGACGGTTGACTCTAGCTGAATGTCTTTCGGAATTGAGCGGCTGAGAATGCTTGGAGGTTGGAAATAATTTGTTCTATTCTAGGTGGAATTTAATTGGAATGGAGAATTAATTAAAAGTACGCCTTCATTAAATTAAAAACATCAAATTAGCAAATAATAAGTCTGGAATATTGGAATATTCCAATCTTTGAAAACTGAAATATTCTAGTGGCAAATAGAAGGAAACAATCAGAATCAGGGCAGGAATACTTAGAAGATGTCAATAATTAGGGCGTAGAAATATTCCATAGTCTAAAGTGATTAGACTTGAAGTGAGATATATAAAAGAGGGTGTGAATATAATGTATTAATAAATTACTAAGGGAGATCCTTATTGGCATTAGCGATCGGAACATTCTCATTGATTGTCATAAGAAGTTTCCCTTTTCAATGAGGGTGTAGTCTTGTGTGCAGGTGTCTATGAGCCCATAAATTTCTTCTCCTACACCAGCCTTATCCTTCCTTCCTCAATTAGTCTCTGTTCAAAGTATAGTGCAAGTTGATCAGCGCTCAAAGGGAAAGTCTTCTGGGTGTAGTTCTTGCTTCTGTGCATCTCCACAAATCTAACTCTAGCCAAGAAAACACCTCTGTCCAGCTCACTCATATATCTCAAAGGTGTCTCATTTGAGGTGATCAAAGTAGAGCAGCCCACAAATCGCTTGCCAGCTTCCCTGTGCTTCACATTTAGTACAAATCCTGAGCCCTCGAGGAACCGCTTCATCTTTGCCAGGCTCTTTTTTCTGGAGAAGATCGGGCAGTTGATTTCGTCCAATATGACCAGAGTGGGAAGTAATCCCTCCGATTTCTAATCCAGGCAGAAGTTGTCATCCACTTCCTCTAATCTCTCTGACTGGAAGATCTGTTCGAGTAGTCTTGCAAGGGAACTTTTGCCTGTCCCATTGAGGCGTGAAGCCATACACATTTCGTTTTTGGATCAGTCTGCAAGATGATGATGCCGTAAATGGCGTCCAACGCATTTCTAAGCTGGAATTTGCGGATCACTTCATCCGAAACACAATTGGCTGTTGCTTTTCTGGCAGGCTCCAATCTCATTCTTTCCAAGTACATCACCAGCTGCTCTATGTGGTCCACTTTCTATTATTTGATGACACCTGCGTTTTTAAAGAGCCTGAATACGCTTTCAAGCTTCCTTCTGCGGTCAGTCAGCATCTCACTCGTGACAGAGTGGCCCATATTTCTATTGAAAAGGTCTTGGTAACTGAAGACTTTGCCTTCTCTAATGAGCTGAATTACTTGTTGTCAAATTGAATCGCTTTCTTTTTCCTCCTCTGCTATATTGATTTACCCCTCAACAGCTGGACTCTTCTATTCGCAGTCAAGCTCCTTTAGAATGCGCTCCGCAGTTCCGCAAGCATTTTTGCTGGGCCATTTTACTTAATTGCCTTCGAAAGATTGCTGCGGCTGATACCTGTGCAGAGAATCCCCAATTCGTCCAAATACTTTCCTCCAGCGTAGTTAATATTGAGAAAGTATTACTTGCTTCTGCCAAAGGAGCTCTATTTCAGAAGGATCACCAAGAACAGCTGCTTATCTCCAGTGGTTTCGAATATCGGGGTCTGCTCAATCTCTTCAAATTAGTTTTATAGCTGATCTTAAAGCTACAAAGCTTGGTCTGGAGTCAGGACCATACTAAGATGATTGAAGAAGGCCTTCTTACTGTGTTAGGACTTAGGATCTTTCTTTTTGATTTCTTTTATAGATTGCTTATTATTTGTTTGAGATTGCGAATGCTGTATTTAATTTTCTAGAGTCCCTGATGTTTTAAATAATAATTGAATATTCACACCCTCTTTTATATATCTCACTTCCGAGTCTAATCACTTTAGACTATTGGAATATTTCTACGCCCTAATTATTGACATCTTCTAAGTATTCCTGCCCTGATTCTGATTGTTTCCTTCTATTTGCCACTAGAATATTCCAGTTTTCAAAGATTGGAATATTCCAATATTCCAATATTCCAGACTTATTATTTGCTAATTTGATGTTTTTAATTTAATGAAGGCGTACTTTTAATTAATTCTCCATTCCAATTAAATTCCACCTAGAATAGAACAAATTATTTCCAACCGCCAAGCATTCTCAGCCACTCCATTCCGAAAGACATTCAGCTAGAGTCAACCGTCACTCAACAACCTTGTATTTAAAAAAAAATTTGCGAAATCAATGCTATATCTACAATATTATAGTTAAGAATATCCTAGAAAATAGAGAGGAAAAATTTCAAAAATTAATATACATTGAAGCAGCTATAGTAGAGAAACTACATCAAATTCATTAAATCCAGAGTACATTAGTAAAGAAGAAAAGGAAATAAAATAGCCATGAGGATACTCATAATAGCTCTAGTCTGATGAATATCATTGAAATTAAGGATAAATATTTTTAAGGTATCGAAAAGCAACAATCATAACTTGAAATCATTTCTTAATTTCAACTGAAATCATATTACACATTACTACTGATCACTTTAAATAAGAATCACCTTTAATTTAAATTTAATTTAATTTATAAGAGCTTAGAAATCAAATTGAAAAATCTGTATTTATCAACTTTTACTTTTAAGTTAAAAATTATTTGTTATACTTCCAAATTCATCATTTAAATTAAAATATATGCAAGTTCTCTCCAGGTTTACTACTGAAATAAGATTCTTTTAAAGTATTTGATTCTGGCAATAAATAATTTATATAATAGATGTAATAAAATCTCAGTGATAATCAAATCCTCAATTTATAAACTTAAATCCTTTCCTTTCTAGTTATATTTCCCTTTCAAGGACTTCAAATGATCCTCATACTTAATTCTAAAATTATAAAGTTGGCATCTCTTGTCATATCTCAAGCGATTACAAAAAAGTACAAAAAAAATAAATTGAAAAAGCTTTCTTAAATTGATACAAGACTGAGTTTGAGTATATTGAGCTTATTTTGAATTTGCTGATTAAATATTTTTTATGTTAGTTATTTTTTATATGTAATTTTATTTTGATATAGACAGGGATCCCGAGTAGTTGACGAATAGGCTGCTTTATGTGAGATGTAAATTAAATAGTATAGTTTTATGCTATAGATAAATTATCAATTACAAAATTAAGCTGTAACTTAATTAATTCTTGAAATCTTAATTTATCTCTATAATCAATTTATTAATGAAAATTTTTTTTCAATACGCTTTTTAGTAGCATAAAGAACTAAAAATTCAAGATTTAATCTTTTCTTAAGACCCTTATTTTACTCCTGAACAAATATAGTAAAAATATATTTTTAGGATTAAGACTACTCGTCAAATAGAGTTAGTTGGGTATAAGCCATTTTTAATAAAATAGAAGCATTTATTGAAAAAATGCAATTAAAATGATGTTTGAGACACAAAATAAAATAAAAGGAGTGAGGAAAGGTCCAGCAGTAATATTTTTATCATAGCGAGGTGGTCCTTAGATTCTCATTAAAGGAAGTTAGAATCTCGCTAGCCTCATACCAAATATAATTTGTGCATGAGATTTTTTAAATATCTTACATTTTTAAATAGGAGCCAAACGAGTATGGATTGAAGCCTGTCTCTTTTTCTACAATTTTAGCCCACATAAAGCTTTAGATATCGCTTATCTATTAATTTATTTTAATTAAAAAGAGATTGCTTATATTGTTTAAGAAAATTAAATCTCATAAATTTAAAATCTAAACAGGTGACATCTTGGGCTTAATAAAACCAAAAAATACATCTAAAACTGTTAAGATGTTTGCAAGAGATGGAAAAATATTTTTTTTTAATTTTGCTATAAATTATTAGAGGATTGAATGCCTGCAACTCTAGTTTGGTTAGTGTCAAATTCCGATTATTGGTTAGAAGACCAGGTTTAGAGTGTACTACTAGGCGACTTCTCATTTTTTATTTTTGCATCAAGCTCTCAATTTATTGAAAAGAAATATTTCCATATCTTATTTAAAATGTTAGCTCTGTCTTTATTTCTGATCTAGGATTTTAGAGATTTCTTTTGCTTGGGTTGATTTTTTGCTAAAATTCCAACTCTTCTACTTTCAGTAGATCTTCCATAGAGCTCGAGTCAAAATTATATATTTTTTTATTCTACTTGAACAATTATTATATAAAATGTAAGAAGGTTGCTTGCGAAGGGATAATTTTAAGGTTTTGTGAATGCGGGGGTTTGGTTTGATCCAGCTTTGTCTATTATTAATTTTGATTTTTGGGAAAAATATATTTAGTCCTCCCCTCCTCTTGTTTAAATGAACTTCATTATAAATATAATTCATAATTGTTTAAATTGACAAAGATAATTTATTATATTTATACAAAGATTTATGTAGAGTAGCATAAAAGTAAAGAGCATAAAAAAGTTAATTGAATAATAAATTATGGATTAAATTTTGTTTCTCGTGCTGTTTGCTATGGTCCGTCAGATGGCCTTGAGTGATAAATGCAGCTTAACAAGTCGGAAAATTAAAAAAATAACATAAATATATTAAATTACACACATACGGTCTCAATCCAGTGTGCTTTATTAAATTTAAGTTGTTAATATGATGGTAAACTAACTATCAGTAAATCAATCTATTATAAAATTTATGCTCCTTATTATAATGACCAATATCGAAATAATAATTTTATTAGTGTGAGAGCGAATGTGGGTCTTCAGATTTCCTTTCTCATTAAAACGCGAATGGCAATCGGTGAAGGGGCACTTATAGGGAAGCTATCCCGTCTATATTTATTTTTTAAAATTCTGGCTTATATAATAGAATATTTAAGATTTTTTATTGGAGGGCCTTCTATTAAGCTTTTCATCTAATAATTTATAAAATAGGTCCTCGATTAAACTTTTAAGAATTAAGTAACTTACATGAGTTCTCTCGTGAATGCTCAATCGATTTCTATAATTATAGCTCTTGCTAAACCAAATTAAAAGAAAAACAAAGTAAGATTAGTTTGTAGATTGTTGTTTACACCCTTTGTATTTGCAAGTGAAGGTCCTCTTTTAATCGTGGCTTTTTTAGTGAGTGTAGAGCTGATTTCTTGTCTTGAAGTAAACTTAAAAATAATATTAAAAAATTGTGCACATTCTCAAAATACAATTTACTTATTGCAATTTTTGCAATTGAATTCTTTCTGTTCTATCTACAACAGTAAAGGTTTCAAAAAACATATTTTTATTTTCAGTAAATTTATTAAAAATAAAATTAAAAAAAATAATTCTCACTTTCTTTCTCACTCTTTTATTTAATCATATTTTAAGGTTGAAAATCTAATTTATGATTAAGGAAATATATCTAATGGCCTCACTTTTTAAAATAAAAAATTATCTTTTTTTATGATTAAGTCACTAACTGGACCTTATTTGACATTATGTCAAGATTTGCATTTTGCTGGCGAGGATAAATTATTGCCTTTTTTCCTGATTTTTGATAAATTGTACTTACATGAACTCTCACATGCTAGAAAACATCCTGTGGAATCTGGAAAGTCTTGCGGCAGAATTTAATATTTGGACATACATATCTCATCGAGATCACTTTATCAGTCATCAGATCCTACAGCTGCTCAAATTTATAAATAAGTCATAATTTACAAATAAGAGAGTTAAAACAAAAAATACTATTCTAAACTTTTTCAAGCTGCGCTTCTTGTAAATTAGCCCCTTGGTGCTGAATAAAAAACTCTCAAGTACATAGTAAATATTATGAATGCAGTTGCTTGGTCGGCTAAATGTACCTTCCAATTTATTTATATAAAATATAATTTTGCTTGGCTTAATATTTCACCAATTTTTTATAAATTAATATTGATATTACCTGAGTGTAAATCGGGAGCTTCTAGCAACTAGGGCTGCATTTGAATGCCTTACAATAAATATACCTATCTATCATTTACAATCTATTGCAAAATATATTTTTGTGAATG
>JAJKFJ010023727.1:0-12958 GCA_027382625.1 Tetmemena sp. SeJ-2015 | reverse complement strand
CATTAAATTTAAAAACATAATGCTTTTAAACCATCTCTAATTTAATATAGAGCAATTTGCTCTATAATACAATCTTGATTTGGTTCTGCTTACCCACGATGAACTAATCATATTCATCCCATATTAATCATCTACTGTCCAAATTTTAGGCACTCAGCCAATATCTTCCTCACCAATTGCCGTTTAAGGTTTTGCAAATACTTTACCAGGTGTTGTACCCAAGTAAGCTACTCTTGAAGACATCAAGAAAGTTGTAAATGATTTCAAGATAGCTGCTAGAAAAGCGAAAGATATAGGGCTAGCTGGTGTACAGATTCATGCTGCTCATGGATACATAATTGATCAGTTCTTAAAAGACAGCGTAAATAAAAGAACCGATGAGTACGGTGGCTCCATTGAGAATCGATGTCGCCTTCTTTTTGAGATTGTTGATGCTGTTCTAGAAGAAGTCCCTGCCTAAAAAATTGGAGTGAAACTATCACCTTTTCAAACCACTCATCAGTGCTAAAATATAAATCAAAATAGTGGTCTATAATTTTATTCTATGCTTTGATTCTGATATAATCGGTCTCTACAGCTATGTGATAAGCTAATTGAATGAGAGAAATATAACCTTCATTGAAGTGACAGAGGGATTTGCTTTTGTGGCTGAGGAAAGTGACAAGCTCAGAGAAGAGTATTTCAAGGAGAAGAAAGTAAAGTCTGTTAGAGAGATCTTCAGGCCTTTGTTTAAAAATGGTCTCTTCATCACTAATCATGGACTTGATATTGACTCAGCTGAAGAGGCTATTAAGAAATCAGAAACTGATCTTGTTTCCTTTGGTCGACTATTTGTTGCCAATGAGAAGCCTTCAGAGTCGCTCAAAAAGGGACAACCACTTATAAATCATCAAAATTATTTTTGAAAGTGTTTTTAAAGAGATCTATATCCAACTATTATGACTATTTAAAAGATTTCAAGGATATAAATTTTTAGATATTTGATCTTAAAAAAAGGTAATTCAAATAAAAATGAAACTCTATTCTTGTTTAAAATTAGAATTTCAAAATTTATGGAAATGTGAATTATGTATAAAGATAAAGGTTTAAACTAGTTAGTTTCATGAATGTGGCAGATCCCTCTTAGCTGCCATCATAAATTTAATTTATTTAATTTAATTTTGAAGAATGGCAGTTTGAATTTGTTTACTTCTACAGTCAGAGTCCAATCGGATACACTGACATATCAGTTTTCTTGCCATCAAATTCAGGTGATAAACCTACTGAGTGAAATTAATTGGAGAATTAACTTCATAAAAGGCAATCAGAAATCTTTTACATCAATAATCAATAAATCATAATTCCTAATTATTAAACAGAATAAACTATTCAAAAATCAAATTACATATCTTGTTTGGGCTTATTATACAATCATTGAGTAGTTCTCTTTTTAATGATAAAAATTTAATGTACCTCATATCCAAAGCTTTAAACAAAATAAATTAAGATGTAGAAAAATATATTCTAAACTAAAAGTCTAATCCAAAACTTCACTTTTAAATAAATAAATAAACATGCTAGCTAGAAAAAAGTACCTTATTATAAAAAATTTATTTAATTTTAGAAATAGAAAATAGATAAAAATAGAAACTTCTTAACTTCAAATAACTTAATATCTTGCTTAATTCTTAAAATAATTTTTTTCTTCTTTATTTCATTCATATCCTGTTCTAATGACCTTAAACTTGACTGGAGTTACCTCTAAAATAAAAATAATCTGCTTGCTCATTCCTATCTTGCCTCTCCTGAGTATATCTCCTTGAGAGCATTTGGCTTCTCTCTCCTAGAGAACTTCTCTTCTCGTGTCTAACCTAGAGATTGGCAGCTGTTTTATTTTACTATAAAGTTAACAGTATTATTTATGTAGTTGTTTCGGTTGGTCTTTGGTATTCTGATTGCTTTTCCTCAGCTGCACTCTGAATATGTCTTTATGTTACTCCATAAGTTTCTCTTAGCTAGGCTAAATAACATATAGTGATTTATTTGTGATCAATTTATAAATCCTTGTAGTTGTATTTAGATTTATAGCTTTCGCCCTGTATCTGCTGATCCTAATTCTTCACTTTATTTTTAAGTTTATTAAAATAGGATATATTTAAAATTGCAATTTAAAAACAACGTTATTTATATTAAAGATATTTTAAATAAGATATACAGAGAAGGTTAGGAAATTAATTTTATAAGATAGATATCGTAAGGGAATAACTGAGATTTATAAAGACTAAAAATATTACTCATTAGAGAATCAAGTAAAACATTTCTATAAAGGATATTTAAATATTAAAATATCTTTTTTAGAAATTATTAAGCCGAAATAGTCTTGAGTTAAATTTTATTTTACTTCTTTTTCCCTCTCAGAGAAGCAACTTCTCATAGCTCTATTCTTTCTCACTTGAGAGAAGAATTGGTCTCCATTCTATCCATACTCATTCTATTTATCAACGGCTTAAGCATCGTCCTTGTTCTTATCATTATTTTAAATTCTCTCTGAGTTATAGGCACCTTGGTTATTAAAACTCTAATATTAGGTTTCAAGCCCTGAAGGAGACAAAATATCCTAAGTTGCAAATATTTGCTTGATTTGCTGCACCTTGGATAATTAAAAATAACTAAATAACATCATAATTTTGTCATTTATGCTACAAATTAAGGCTCAAACTTTATTTCTTATCCTGAGGATTAAGGCGAGTTAAAAGTCTCTAGCTTCTATTTCAACTCTTGGAATTTCTGATTAAAGACACTCTTCTCCTTTCTAAAGTTTTCAATTATTGAGGTAAGATTTTCTCCACTTCCTGCAGGCCTAGTTGCACTCTGCCCTCTCTGTGTGGGTTAGGTTGTTGAAGTAGTAGAAGTAACTGTAGTAAACGCGTTAAGCTGCAGAGGCATTTCTAACTGAGCTTAGTTATTAGTTGCAATCGAAGGTCTTGACTTTTCAAAGGGATTTGAAAGCTTCAACTGCTTATCTTTTTCATTCTAGCAAAGATATTGATAGTGATTTTACTGGAAAACTTAATTCTAGTTGCAGATAGAATTTGAATTCGAAGAAAACTAAGGAGTGTTTAATGATCTTATCTAGAGAGGGAGATCACGATTTTAGAGTACGGGTGGAGCACCAGCTAGCTTCTTGTCAGTACAAGACTTCTAAGAAGGTTCGGCATTCTCAAACTATATGAATGAAATAATTCTCCTTTTGAAGTTATCTTTGCTAAGGTTGATGAGATTTAACAGGAAACATTAGTTTCTAATGGTTTGTGTTGTTCTATATGAAATTCTGATGCCTTGTAGTTGGAGCAACTTGAATAATCTACTTTTACTCTTAGCTTCTTTTACTTGAATATCATACAAAAGATAATTACTATTTACTTTGGAGGTTCTGGTATTGATCTGCAGGCATGATCCTGTTTTCATCAGGTTCATTGTTATCGAAGCTTGTCGCTGTTGGTAATTCAAACTGCTTTTATATAGCTCTCTTTATCGGGGAGATATTCATGTGGATCAAGTCAAGCTGATTTTCTGGCTTAATAGCAGAGTTGATATTTTGAACTGCACACAGCTCTATGATCTTAGTCATTTACTCCTGGCCTGCGAATATGCTTGTCTTTGTCAAAGAAGTGTTGGTATTGAAGTTGTTTAGATTTTAGCAAGCTCCTAACAACTGCTGCAGCTGATCTCTAGAGGCAGACTCAGTTTCGTGAGAATGATTTGTTTACTTGCCTGCTCCCTTTTAGCAAGTGAACTTCTTATAGTTTTCGTGGCTTGTGGAAATCTTTCTCTCATGAAGGTGGTGGAATTCTCTATCTTTAATTTCACCTTCCTCTTGATTTTCAGGTTCTTTCTTGGCAAATGTTTGTAAATTTGCTAACTCGTCCTTGGCTTCTTAATCTCGAGTAAATAATGAATGAGCTCTTCTACTTTGATTTGTTTGAGAAGTCTATGGTCTTTCTAATCCTTTTTTTATGCCCTCAATTATTTCATCCATTGAAAGTAATCTAGCCTACTCAGCTGGTCCATCATAGAGACTTATTAACTTAGTCTTCAGAATCTTGAAGCGAGTCTCATGAGTATTCATAATTTTCTCCATGTCTGTTTCATATCGATCTCTATCCTCATATCTAATAAATTCACTTCAATCATTAAGATGAAACTTTTTTAAAGTTCATTGTAAGCTTTTCTTTCTTCCTCGATGAGTTACTTTAACTGAATTTGAGAATTCTTAAGGACCTCAAGCTATGACCTTTGATCCTCACTTTTCCTCTAAAACTCCTCTTGTTAAGTTTGAGCTACCTGCAATTGCGAATTTAATTCGTTAATCTTTCTCTGCAGCTCTCTGATTTGTTTTTCCCTCTTTTCGAGTTCCTCCTAGAGCTCTATTCCATATTATTTCTCCATCTCGTATGAATCCTTTATAACATTCAGTTCTGATATCTCCTTCTAGAGTTTGACTATATGTTACTGATATTCTAACTCTATGAGCTACTTTTCTCTTTCTAATGCTGTCACTTGATCCTTTAAACTATCGACGTCTTTCTAAAGTGGATTGGGCAGATCTTAGTTGTTCATTATTAAAATGCCTTCGTCTTAAGATAAGAGCTTGTTCAAGTTTACCTACTACTGGTGATTATTCCCAAATTGAGTCAGCAAATCATAAGAAGGACTAGTTTACAGTTGTTAATTAGAAAGGTGTTGCTAGTCTTTGTTTATAGAGTTAAAGTTTGTTTTAAAATGCGCATCATGAGTTGAGCAAGTGCTATCGATGCTTAAAATTAAGTCAGTTATTTAAGAGCTTAAAAATTAAATCGCTGTAAGCTAAAGAAACTACTGATTGGTAATTCTTGTCCTAGAATACTTAACTTAGTTTCTATTGATTGCTACTCTTTTGCTCTTAGAAATAGCCTTGCACCTTCTTTATAGCATTAGTTCTCTTAAATTGATTAGTCTTTAAATTTTGACCTTGCCTCTCTTCTTCCTCCTCTTGTTTTTCATTTTGAAATTTATCTATCTTTTGTTCATAATCTTTGATTTGAGCTTGAAGATTCTGAATCTGTTAATATAGATTTGAGTTTTCAAGTTGCGCGCTCACTAGCTAATTGATATGGGTTTAACTAAGCTCTTGGATCTGTTTTAAAATGAGTCTATCATTATTATCTGCATCATCTTAAATGCTAAAAATATTGCTGTTCTTATATTCTAATCATCTGAATGTTCTTGACTAAATATACTCTCTATCTGTTTGAAAGCTGCTTTCATTTTCTGTGTTTTCATTTCTGATTCTCTCAATTACATCTAGAGCACAGCTATTTCTTGATCTGTTTCTAATTTCTCTATCTACGATTTGTCCTCTTGATTCTTCTGGGCTTAATCCTTCAAATTGTATTTTCTTCTTTCTCTTACAAAAAATAACTCCTTTACATTAAATTCTCTGTCTACCGCTTTGAGAGATTACTCTTTTTTGGAGTCGCCTCTTACCCTGGATGTGTTTGGAGAAGTATCTTTGGAAAGTAGCACCATACTCTAGCAGTTGCTGGTTTGCATTTGGTGTATGCTCAAGTCCTTTAAAATGTTTAAAAGTTTAATTTAAGATCCTATGACTACTCTAAGTTGCAGTTCTTTACTTCATTTGTTTGCAGTAGCTGCTTTTTATTTATGAGTCTCTTCTTCTTTAAACTTAGTTGGTCGAAAATCACCTTTGTAAGTTTGCCTAATTCCTTAGTCAAATCTGCACTCTCCATATAGTTGGCTCTCGCAATTATTTCTTCAATCCCTTCAGATCTCTTTGGCAGCACTTGGCCGTAGATTGCGCAAACCTAACTCACAAGATCCCTTAAATCTTTATCTTAAAATATACTAAATATAGTATATCACTCTATTGAATAATGCATAGAGTGGATGTATGATGGGTGATCTAAATAATAAACGACTATTTTATAAATAAACCATTTTTAGTGCACTGTAAATTAAGCCAGCAGTAAGCCAATGTTCAGCCAGACCCTGAGTTTCGGAATGATGCTGCAGTCAGCTCTCAGCACTCAGTAAAAATACAAGACTAACCTGCCCTAGGATTTCCCCTATATTTCTAACAAACTATGAGTAAGTGCAGATAATTTGGTGTAAGCCTTTTCTTGTAGACGTTTAAAGAACTAACGGACTCCTTGATTAACCAAGTGGAGTTTATGTGCGGAAACCACTTACAGCAACTCCAGTTTATGCTTTCATAACAGCAGTTGCTTCAACTACAGCAGAATATCAATTCTTAGCATGCAGACCTCAGCACCATTTTCCCAAATTAAATTTTTCTTTATTTAAAGTTGATTTCATAATTTAAATGTGCGGCCGCATACAAGCACCACAGATTACCAAATGAATGACACTAAGAATATATTAAATAAATGTTGCCTCATTATATTATATTAGAATGCAAGTGAGTAATGTGAGGAGAATATTACTTTCCAAAACGACAAAGATGAGAAAACTCTTTCACTCATAGCTGCGGAGGAATAAATATCTCGCCTCTCCAAACTAATTGCAGAAAAGGAAAACATAATAAATAATTATCTCCTTTTGTAAATTGAATAGGATAGCGTTATTTCCACGATGCAAAAGCAAATGCAGAAGAGTATAGGACTTGAGAATTTGCAATATAGATACGATTTGCAATAAAAGAGGATTCAGGATTTGCAAGCTCTGATTAGAGAAAAAGATGCCATGATCGAACAGCTTAAAAGGGGAAATTATTATTTAAGCTAACTTAGAAAAGTATAGATATGATACCCTTGAGATCGCTCTCAACACCAAGACCTAATTTCAACAGTCAAGAAGCTAAGAGCAGTAGAGATGCCTCTTAGAATTAGCAGTCCTTTTCATTTTGACTAATTCCTATTTAATTTAAATACTTATTCACCTAACTTATTTGAGAAGTCTCAAGAGCAAATAAAGCAAAGGCCTCAAACTCACAGAAGCATCTAGGATAAGCATTGTAGAATCCAAATCAAGAATGAAATCACAGCTACATAATCAAGATATATAGAGAGCCCTATTCCTTAGAGCTATAACAAGAGCAAAAATATGCTTTAAATTAATTTAGATTACTCAATGTATAACTTGAATTATAATTTAATTGTATGCCTTTGCAAATGATAAAGGCCATCGAAATAAATTAAACTTGCGAAATTTATTATTTATTTGCATTTTTACAATCGAAGATGAAAGATAGCAAGTGAGCATAGCTTAAAACATGTCACCTAGGATTCTTAAATTGGAAAAATTAACTGTTGAATCTTTAAAACGTGCTTAAAAGGAATCTTCTATACTTTAATGCGCACTTTAAGCTGAAACAATTTCACAAGTAATCAAAGAAAAGCTAGCACTTCAAAACGACTGCGAGAATCTAAAATCAAATTAAGATCTTATCGACAAAGATTTAAACTAAATATTAAACTATAGCGGATTATTTCTGTAGATATAGTAAATTAAAAGATGAATTCTGTTTTAAAGCAAAGTACGAGATTGTTCCTTAAATTTAATTGATTCATAATCAATTATCTATAAAGTAGTACACTGCATTCACCAAGAATAAAGAAATTAGAAATTTAAAGAACACAAATTTTATTATAACCAAAATTATTATCTTATTTGTACTTAATTTGGAGACCAGTGACTTTGCCAGGCTATTGAAACTTAGGGGGGGGGGACGGAAGTGCACACCCCCCCTAAATATGAACAAAATGCTAATAAAAGTGCCCATTCAGTGTCAAAATCAGCTAAAAATGCCAAAAAATTAAGTAATTCTGGCTTTTAAAATTTCCAAGAGGGTCATTTTTACGAATTTCAGTTTTTCCTGTTAGAGATATTAATATTATTTATTGAATTTAATATTGATGACTGATTGATCCTATGATTATGATTTATGCCCCAAAAATAACTAAGTATCATTACATTACTTTATATTAAGCTATTTTTAAAAAGGTTATCTGCTCTATAGTAAGTCCCCAGATAGCTTGATAATTTTAGAACTTATTTGGGCTATGAATTGCTATGATTATTCTTAAAAATCGTACATAAAATTGTAAGATCCTCTAAATTATGTTATAGAGTTTATCAATGAGTTTGCAGCAGTAATTTAATGTAATTGGAGATAAATTGATCTTGGCTATTATATTTAAACTTTTCAGATTCTTCTTTAAATAATATTCAAGTTATGATTACAAAAACTTTGATAAAACAGCCAAATCACATTTAAAAAACTGAAGATCGAATCATAATTAATATGTATATTTACTCTAGTATCTTCATAAGACTTTATATTAATGAGTAAAACAGAGCTCGGAAATAATTTTTAAGGTTATTTCATAAAATTTGAAATCATAAATTTTGACCCCCTCGGAAATTTTTAAAGCTAAAAATTCTTAATTTTTTGGCATTTTTAGGCGATTTTGGCCTAAATCGATGTTTTTTTCATAAATTTTTATCATAAAAAGTGGGGGGTGTGCACTTCCGTCCCCCCCCCCCCAATCATTTAATTCTATAGACTAGTTTGTATTTAAATCTCTAAATGTAAAATAGCAGGAATAAATATTCAGAATGACTTTTCATTTCATAGAAACGGTATAAAAGTTTAAACTTTGAAGATTATTAGGAGTTGAAACTCGTTGACTAAAGCCATAATTGTAGAAACATGATTTATATTTGAAATTTAATGCAAAATAACATAAGCAGAGATAAGGTGTGTAAGTAAAAATATTAAAATCAAGAATTCTAAACTTTTTACCAATTAGTAAAATAAGAATAAATTTGTTTATTTTATAACTCTAATAATTAAATTTTCATTTCGAATTAAAATTCTTCGATATTTATCTATTTATTCAAGAGAAAAGATTATCACTGAAGATCTAAATCATTTTTAGATGCTTCTTATTAATTAAACTGAATTTCTATCTTAAATTAGTACTAAAAAATATGATAAAAATAATTAAAAAATTAATTAATTTTGAAAATCTCTTCTAATACACAATTATTTTGAACATTCTTCTTAAGCCTTAGCTTTTTATTAAGGATAGATTTTAAGATATTCTTTAAAATATGTTTATTGAGTTCCTTGTTTTTATAAATGAATTTTTCTTTAGAAATACTAAATTTAACACAAGATTCCTTAAATCTTACTTTTTGTTTATTATAACTGAGAATTTAATAAAAATGAGACTTAAATTATATATTAAATTAAAATGAAATAAATGAGTGGCAGTTTAAGTGTGTCTAATTTAAATAATTATTATTACACCATTCGATTCAGCATGAATTCTAAGAAATTCTAATCCTTACAACTTTATGTGCGAGCGCTCAGGAAAAAGTTGCAAGCGACACAAGTTTTAATGAAATCGAAGATGAGGATGAGGAGGAGTGCGTGAGTCATAATCTCTCTCCTGAGAGGTGCTACGAAGATAATTCAAGAAGAAACGCCTATTAATTTTTGGTTAAACAAGCTGCAGATCGGGGAGAGAATCTCAGACTTAAATTGTCACGAAGTTGAAACTCTTCATTTATTATTTTAACCCATCACTGATTTTAATTAAAATTCATACTATATTTAACTTTAGATAAAATCTTGAAAGCTATTTCTTTAATGGGAAGAGCTAGATTCATAAGAAATTATTTAAGCTAAGATATGAAATTTTGTTCTTAATTTTAGAATGAAATTTTAAAACTATTGATTTTTTGTTCAATTGAGTATGAATATTTTAGTAGCTTTCATTCTTTGAGAGCTATTTGTAGGAGTTTATATTTTGATTTTGTTTATTTCTGTTAAGACTCTAGTAAGTCTATATTTTATGAAAGACCACCGAAAACAAATTAAGAATTCTTGATAAACTATCTAGCCATCAACTAAAATTTATATTTATCCTACAGCTTTTAAAATAGAAAGGCAAAATATTTTAGCGTCTCAATCTTATCAAATTTAATAAATATTTTTTTTTAATTATAGATATTTAACAACAATTATTTAAGCAATTTCAAAGCAATAAATATGATTTATAAAAATTCCAAATTAAAGTAAAAAATACTTTTGATTCTTAAATTCCAAACCAAATGATAAAAGTGGAAATTTTATATTTGCTAGTGTTTATTACAAGCATAAATATTGAAAATAAATCTCTAGATTGGTAATAAACTTTTTTCATGTTATTTATTCATTTTTCAATTACTTTGATTTGGTAGTTATCAATATTTGAAGATTTCACATCAGCTTTATTATTAGATGAAGGATTATATAATTCATTATCAACTTATCAACAAAGTAAATTTAAATTAGACTTTTCTTGAGTTCAAGTTGTTTTGTTTGTACAAATTAATATATAGAGTATTAAGAATTAAAGATAAAATATATTTTAAATAAAAAAACTAAAAGTTTTAATAAATTGCAAAACACATATGGCAGATTTAAAATTGATAAGTTTTATTTTTTTAAAAAAAATCAAACTGAAGAAGATAAATAGAAGAAATCGATTTTTTCATGATAATTTTCAATTTAAATATTCATAATCTTTAAATTTTTTCATTTTTGTTTAGTTAATTTAGTGTACCTGTTGTTGAGTAGCCTCTAAAATTTCTTAACATCCAGTTTACTAGATGAGAAGGGTGAAGATAAAAATAAAATGACTTTAACTTCTACTCCTCTTTCTTATTAAGGCTGAAATCATAATATTCATATCCTTGGTTTTGAGATATTTAAAAAGCCCTGTTGTTAGTTGAAATTTATTGTGAAACTATCTTTGCTTTGTCTTTGAGCTAAAGTCTTTGATTGAGATCATGAATTTTGACTGCTATGTTTTTACTTTCCCTTTTTACATTGGAGTCTAAGTTTAAGAAAGCTTAAGAGTGCTAGCTCAATTTTGATGATTAAGTATAAGCAGGATTTTAAAATGTAATGTTTTAGGTATTGAGAGTAAATGCAATGTTATCCATGGCCTAAGTTTAGTCTATGTTCGTGTTTGCCATTGCAAAAATTTTATCAGTAAACTTATAATAAATGCAGTAGGTTCATTTTGAGCATTTGAAGTCATCTCAAATCTTGTTACTCCTAATAAGTTATTGTCTGTCGCAGCTGAACCATCTATAAAGAAAGATTTCTAGTTCTTAAACTTCGTAGCGTAAGATTTCAAAGTAGCACTGTTCTATGGCTCCAAATCTAAATGCAAAGCCTTTGCCGTTCCTAGCTTAACTTTTGGTTTTCTTTTTAGCTGAGCTTTTTTGAACTTGGATACGACCACTTAAGGTTTCATTATCTCAGAAAGACCAATTAAAATATAACCAAATTACTGTTCACTTTTCCTTTCTGACTCCACTTTAATTTGAGAAGAAACTTCCAGTTTACTTGTTTCTTTTCTAAGCATAGAATTAAATAAAATTGGCTGAGGCCATCATCATACTTCTCTATTTAATGCTTCTGGTTGCACTAGAATGCTGAGAGTTTGATCGATTTGAGCGCATTGAAATGAAAGAGTAGATTTCAAATTTAATTAGAGGACCCAAAATCTTTCTTAAACAATAATAAATAAAATTTAGTACAAAATAATTTTCTTAATATTCTGTTAAGCTTTTAAATAAGAGGTCTTTTACTCTTTTCCGTGAGACCGATAATCCAGAAAGCATAGAAGTAGAAATTAAACATGAAGATGATTCCAATAGCAATTAACTTAATCTCACTCGAAATTAAATCATCTATGAAAAACAGTGACCCAAAAAATATTGAACTAGTAGCCATGTACTCCTTCTATTCTATGATATACTTAAATAAATTTATAGTTTTAAATTATAAGATATTAAAAAGGGCATTTTGGTAAGGCTGAAAACGCTTTTGCATTTGATAAATGAAATTAAGAATGAGCAGTGACAAAAGCACCTTAAAAAATTGCGAGTATATGGAAAAGAAAACATTTATGACTATCAAAGTAACCTTTCTATAAATTATTTTCTAATGATGTTGATGTACTCCCAAAAATAAAAATCTCTTCGATATCCTTAGTAAATCATTTTATATCTTTCAAGCATAAAATTATTCACCTTAATTTAATAGAGAGCATATATTTCTTGTCTAGGTCAATTTAGTTTTTCTTGACTATAAAAAGCAGCATTGCAGGTACACTTATTACCCACAAAAGTATTGCTGGAGCACCGATTAACAAGCCATATTTGAGGTGATCTCCAGTCCAGCACCTTATATTTAGATTCTCTCTCATCCAGTATTCCCCTGAGTCAATCTCTATGCAATTGAAAATTCCAAATAAGAACTTTGTTATGGTTGGATGTAAAGTGAAAACTACCACAACGAATGCATTTATTTTTGTATTAAGGCCCCAGTCATCCACTTGTAGAAGTATTTAATAGGCAGCTTTTTAAATTTAGAAACAAGAAAGAAAAGTGGAGAGTAAATAATCATAGCCAAAACTGGAAGAAGAGTTATAAAAATTGCCTTGACATAGTAATTTCCAAGATTATCAGTCTCAGTAAAAGCTTCTTTAAATTTATATTTAAGCTCCTATATGAAGGAGAAAGCAATCGAAGTTGGTTACTCCCTCAAATATTTCTCCAAGAAAGGTAAAGGCTTCGAAGAAATATAAATTAAATTGTTCATCTGTATCGGAACTGATAAATTAAAAGCAGCAGCTGTCATCATAATCTGAAAATAGTTCGTCATCATTCTCAAAAGCACACTCGTTTCACTTTCTTTGCTTGATCTTAAGTTGAAATAAACTAGGAACTGGATAATTACAATAGCCGCCAAAACTATACCTATCATAGTTATTGTAAGAATCAGGGGTGAAGTCAAAATTGCAGAAATAAATCAAAGCTCAGACACTGAAAGTCTTCTCCTATATGCAGGATAAATATAGACCCGTGCCAGAATAATTGGACTCAGATCGACAGA
>JAJKFJ010023726.1:0-13007 GCA_027382625.1 Tetmemena sp. SeJ-2015 | reverse complement strand
ATAGATGAATCGGTCAGTGGTTGGTTCTATAATAGGAGGTACTAGTGACCGATTTAACTTTTAGATCGATTTTAATATTAAGTCGTTTAATAATTTGTCAGTGGTAGGGTTAATAATAGAAGGTACTAGTGGTCGATTTAACGAAAGTTGGAATTTAAGGATAGAGGGATTTAATTAGTGATTGATTTAATTATTGATTGATTAATGATTAGGAATTAATTTGGATTCTGGAAAAATTTTAATATTCAATTCTAATATCGTAATAAATCATAATGAAGCATAATTAGTTTAGAAATTAATAGTTACTATTATTTCAATATTCCTTAAAAAAGTGTATTTTTAGTGGTTTACTTGTAATCTATTTTAGCAACTTAGAAATTAAAACCCCTAAAACTCTTATTAATAAAAAGAGAGATGAGAAATTATATTATTTTTTGATAAATAATTAAAATCCATTAAAGTATTTATACCACAAAATTAGCTGAAAATTTAATAAAAAGAGAATTAAAAAATAAAATTTAAAATCAGAGGCAGATGAAGTGCTAGTATTTGGGTTAAATTTATTGCTATTCAATTAATCATCAAATTCTAAGTAACTTCCATCTCTGAAACTATTGGTAGGAGGTCTGTAGAAAGAGATAGTTCAGCCATAAGTTTTATAACTTTGTTGATTTCTTGGTTCTGAGATTGATATATCAGAATCTCTTCATAGGCACAAGCTATAACAACGGCAAATGAAAAGACTCATTTCAAAATTAAATAAGCTATCGAATAAGCCACATATTCGGGAGCTTGCTTTGAAATTTAACGGCTATTAATTTACAACTTTTATTTATCATTCTAACTTAATTCCGATTTTCATTTAAATTTTAACTATTATATTGTGAGCTTATTCTCTTTCCTTTGATACTAAATAGCTTTTATATAATTTTAAGTTCCGGCATATTTTACAATTTGCTACGCTTACTGAAAAATTCTGTTCCCTATTATTTACTTTTGGGGATTTAATTTTTTGTGATTGGCACTTGATATTAATTTTATTTAAAATATTGAGTTGAGCATTCTTGTTCTTCATCTCTACAAGTAAGCAATTATTTAAAATTGGGATGGTAGATTGACTCACGTGAATAGCTCACTGCAGCCATCAGAACAGTACTCACTCCTCACCTTAAGCCTCTATGACGCCAAAGAATGAGATACCACTCATAGAGCACTATTCTTCTTAGAGCTCTCATCTTGGCAAGTGATGTCTTCCAAAGTTAATGAGAGATCTGAATCGTAGACAATCAAGAGGCAGACGCTGAGGCTGTTTTACAATAATTTAGTTCCTTTACAGAAATGGAAATTGTGACTAATAGTAAATTAATAAATGGGCATTTTATTAATTAAATTGAATATTTAAGATTTTGGAGTTTTGATTGATTGCCAGATATTTATCATTTAAATTAAATCATGAACAACTTTGAGAATCTCACCATTAGAAACAAAATTAAATAAAAATTGTTATACATTATTATAAATATGAAGTAAAATTTAAAGTATTTAAAACTGAGAGTAGAGTAGTACCATAAGAAGTAGTAATAGGCTTCCACCATAAGTTATTAATTATCAGTCTAAAATATTTCTAATTAAGTAAAATTATTCTAAGATATAAGTTTAATAAAGGCAGATATCATTGAATACACTATGTCCTCCAAAAATGTTCAATTTCTTTAATCTTTGATATATTTTCAAATTTTATAATAGAAAATAAATGTGAAAAATTGGATTTTAATGAGAAGTAAAATTCAATTTTATTGCATTTTGAAAATAGAATTTTAAATCCTTTTATTATTCTAAACTGAAATAATATAATTAAAGTCTTAAAAAGACTTTTACTTCAAAGTTTTATTATTTATAACTATAAAACATAACCAACAAAATGTCAAAAAAAGTTTGTTCTTGAATCCGTAAACTGCATCATAAATTCTTAAAAATTAATATTTTTAGAACTTTAATATATCTATCATATTTAATTAAAAATTAAAAGTTGACAGAAAAAACAAGATTTGAAATTCCTAAATCTGTCCAATCATAGCCATCTACTTAAAAAAATATTTTTAAATTCGTTGAAATAAATTATAAATTGATTTTAATTTCTCATAATATCAAGGCTAAAATAAAATTTATACTTGAAAGGAATTTGAATATACATCATTCTAAGCCTAATAAAATCAATTTAATCTAAAATTATATCTTTTAACATTTAAACAAAAATTTTGTGAAATTAACCCTTTTTAATATAATAATTATTCCTATTTATATTCGTTATAAATTAGGTTAATACACCACATTATGGCATCGGAAAATTCAAATTCTCCGCAAATATAAGAATATTATTAACAGTTGATTATTTTGGAATATTTTTCTTATCTAATAGTAAAGCAATTTTCGTATGCCTCGACAATAAAACAGGTTATGGACTTAAAACATTCAATAAAACTTTTAGTGAGAGAAATTTGCAAGAAAATATATGATTTTAATTCTTTTTTGTGGCCCGTAGCAATCCTTCCACTCTTTTATTTAGTTATATTTATAAGTAAGGATCTCGTAATGCCGAGCTTCCTTGCAAAATACTCCATTTATCTCGCTTGTATCTCTCAAGACAATTTCTATGATTTAATTACTCTTTTTGTCTGGTCACTAAATGGAAGGTGCCAATCCAGGATTATAAAACTCTGTCAAATTGGGCCTCAATTTGGTTTGAGGTACATCACAACCCATCCCCGTTTATATTATATTAGCAGAATTAAACACCCCGCTAGGGTATATATATATATATATAATCGGCTTTTATATCACCTACTAAAACACGATCATAACTGGTGTGACCTGTCCCTCATGCCACGTGTCAACCCATGACGATCTCCGTTTATAAATTATTCTGATTGCTAAAGGATCGTGCTATATTTTTATTTTCTAACATACTAATTATACTGCTTAAAACTTAATTAGTAGCAATACTAAAGTTGCTGCAACTTAATTAGTAGCAATCGCGTTGCAATGAAATTAGTAGCAGCTAAGCCTTTCGTGATTACTAACATGGTTGCCAACGGAATTAGTAGAACTACTAATAACAAAATAAGAGATATAGCTAAGTTATATAGTTGAGTATTAAATAATAAATGGAAAGTTGTAACTTCTTGGCATTTTAAATCAGAGATTATCATATTATGCTAATTCAGCAACTTGTCAAAAATTAATAGGAGATGCTTCTTCAAGCACGTCAAAAATAACCCTCAGTAGCGATTTGTGTGCACTATCAATTTAATTAAAATATATTAAACAAAACTTAACTTAATTTACTTTTAACTCTGAATAGAGAGCTCCGATCCAAAAGTTGAAAAGATATAAAGACCTTAGAATTTATGTAATATCGAATGATATAATAATTATTCAAAATCTGAGAGATTCCAACTGTAAAGATTTTATTCCATTCTATTTTAAAATCTCATTTGATTCTTTTTTTTTCCTAAATTCTCAGGTATAATGAATAAGAAATATGAAGAAAATTTACACTTTAATACTCTAAAAACAGAGGCCACATTAAATAACAAGCACTTTAAAATGTGTTCTCAATTTAAATTAGAGCTAATTAACAAATTGTGTATATGCACTATTTTGTATTTTAAAATTAAAAATATTTTATATCAATATTTAAAACAGAAATAGTGAATTAATTTTAAAAAAATAAGTAGATAAATTTTTATTCCCTAAATCTACTCTAATATTGTGGTTTTTATTGTAGAAAAATGAATTTTAAGTTTTAGCAACAAATGCAAAGAGTATAGTCTAAAATTAGATATTTAAAAGTAAATTTACATTCTTTTATTTTAATATTCTACTTTATCAAGATTTATTAATTAAAAAAAATAATGTTCGATAATGAGGAAAAATGAGTTATTTATCATAGTAATATATAATTCAATTAGAAAGTTAAAATATATTTCCCATGACATGTCACCAAAGTAGATTAGGGCAATAGAGATTAACCAGCCATTACTATCCGCTAAATTTTTCTTCTCGAGGCTTTTAAAGATAAATAAGTGAAGTTAATCGTGGGTTAAAAGAATAAGATTTAAAAGAGTTTAAAGTAGAAGGTCTTTGTCAAATAGAATGTTATCAGGTTTTAAAAGAAAATAAGGGGTGATAATTTTAAGTCATTAAATAGGAAAAGATTAGGCTTTGATTAAATTTAGACACCCCAT
The DNA here is from genome assembly GCA_027382625.1 of Tetmemena sp. SeJ-2015. Classification (NCBI taxonomy): domain Eukaryota; phylum Ciliophora; class Spirotrichea; order Sporadotrichida; family Oxytrichidae; genus Tetmemena; species Tetmemena sp. SeJ-2015. Next base: position 8,760 of record JAJKFJ010023726.1, on the reverse strand, counting down.
TGATTAATCACTGATCTCTACAGAGAAATCCAATTAAACATTAGAGTTTTAATTATTGCTCTGATCATTATATTAAATACCAATCAATATTAATCTCTATTAGCCAATCACTGATCTTTATTAATTATAGTCCTAATCACATCTCTAATTAAGAATTGGGCTTTGATCTTATTCTTATAACCCATGATTCACTTCACTTATTTATCTTTAATATAGTAGTCCTTATATTTGGAAGCTGTGAATTATACTAGGATGTATTCTATGATGAGCTGAAGCATTGCTTGCTTGATTGATAAATAAGTTTAATGATTTTGGGCTGATACTTCTTTACTTGTTTCAGCTCAATTGAATAATATATTGATGAAACAACAATTTGGAAGCTTGAAGACTAATCTGACCTAATTTTAGATTTTTTATTATATCATGACGCATTTTTAAAAAAATATGTGTGGTTGCAGAACCTCAATACTCAGGGAGGTTGGTCAAGTGGGATCTTAAATGTATAGTCCTCATGTCTTCACAACTGACACCATTATTTACTACTGAGATTATATACACTTAAAGGTTTTTAATTTAGCTTGGTTATATTAACCTTAAATATTTGTTATTAAATTTGTCTCGCTATTTTTATATTTTTATACTTTTCTAATTTAAAATAATAAATATGTCCTCTATTCTGTTTAAATTTTATGAACTTTTAAAAATTAATTAACCTCTAAATTCCTCCTAAATAATTATAAAAAATGCTTTAGTGTGATGTAAACTTTTCTATATAATTGAGTTTACATTGTGAATAATTATTAAATATTGAAAGAATTAAATAATATAACAAATTGAAAATTAAAAATATTTCTAATAGTTAATAATTTAGAATTGAAAATATTTATTTTTATTAAAAAACAATCTAAAACTAAAAACTATAGCTTCAAAAATTAGGATAAATTTAGCGATTTTAATTCATTTGCTACTTAGATTTCTTTTTTGTTTTACTCCACTTTATTAATCTACAATTAAAATTTTACAAACTAATATGTATTTTTAAAATTATAATAAAATTAATTAAAAAAAATAAATGGTTCAAGAGTTATTTAATGATATAAAGACAACGTTATTTGCAGTATGTTATATAGACTATAATATTATCATTGATCATTGATCATAATTGCGAGTTAATCATTAATTCTAGTACAAATTTAGTATTCTTACTTTATTTTATCATATTAAAAAAATTAGTTTTAAATTATTTGAGATTAATTTTTGAAAATAATGATTTAAATTTATAACATCAGATTTCACTAAAGTGTGGTTAGAACTAGATATGATCAGATCTTTATGTTTTATTTAGTAAGTGGAATATCTTCTCAAGTTTTCGAATTTAGTATTCTACAGTATGTAACATAGATCGTTTATATTAGAAGTGCGTGTGATTAAGAAAAATTTATAACTAAGATGGAATATTACTTTCCTGCTTTCTCTCTAACTTCTTTATATCTGGCTAGCGGTCAGGTGGTCAGGAAATTTAATTTTAAACTACATTTTATTACACTCTAATACTGCGAAAGACTTATCTATTTTCTTAAAATTAGGAGGCGGAGGGTATAAAATGTACCCCAACGAATTAGGAGCTGTATTTAATTTTTTGAAATTATAATTCTAAATCTGTAAAAATGCACTATAAATGCTAAAAAATCTCGGATGCTTGAATATCGAATTCCAATATTAAGAATAATAAGCTTTAAATAATTTACAAGATACTATTTAGCATCATAATTGAATCATTATAACGCTTGAATTTAATTCATTTTCAAGACACAAGTTCTGATTGCTTTTTAAAATAAGAAGACAGATGATTGAAATAATTAAAAAACTACATAGTAAATTCAGCTCCTTTTAGACTTCTAAGAATTGATCTATTTCATGGAAGTAAATTTAGAATTTACTAAGAACAAATATCATCGTGATCTATCATATTTAAAGAAATCTCTCACTACACTAATATCAAGTTAAATTAGATCAAGCTAATTAATTATTTCTATAAATATTTGACGGAAGTTAATCTATTACCTCCCATATATATTTTAATTAAAAAATCGTCACTTTTATTTCAATTTGGTGTGAAAGCCCAAAAATTATGATTTTTTAAGATTAAAAATTTTGCAGCTTGCCAAAATAATTTCTTTAATATTCCCTTTTTGTAGTATAAAATGCTTTTTTAATCTAAAAAATAAGCTTTGTTCCTTTTCAAATAGCTAAGCTATACATAAAATGTTGGATAAACTTGTCCTATTTTTAAAAGACTTCCAATACAAAATTATTAGATAGAGAGTATTCTATATTATTAATCAGCTTTTAAAATAATTGTAATCTTCTTCTCAAATAAAACAGCAGAGTTTTAATTAATTTTTACTTATTAGTTTAATTTAATTACTTATCTTTTATTTAGATAAGTCATGGAAAATAAAAATTTCTGACAGTTTAAGAAAGAAATTATTTTTAGGAAAGAAACATATTCCATGAGAGTGATAGTTTGAATAAACTAAAGTCATAGAGAAATATTTTCCAGCTCATTAAATTATTTCTAACTTGCACTTTATTTTGGCTAAACAAATTCATCACTAAATGACTATGGATAATAGTTTTAAACTAACATATTATAATATAGCAGTAGATTAATTACATCAACAATTTTTCAATTAATAGGTATTTTCAGCCAAATATGGCTAGATAACTGATAGTATGGGAGGTTTATATTAAGGTCGGGGAAGGTAAATTTCAGCCCCACCCAAAGTATTTTATAATCCAGAGGGTTTAAAAGACGTGAAATATCATTAAAAATATTAATTATGTTATTTAATTAGGTTGTCATCAAGTTTAAATTAAGAGCATTAGTTAAATTGAGCATGAATAGTTTTTATTATCTAATAAATTTATTAATTATAAAATCACAAAATGAGTGTTATTAAGGTCGCTTCTATTTTGATTTCCATACTGCTTTGGTCATTTGCAGGTATTGAATTACTTCTTCACTAGCATTTTTTAGATGGGATTGAAGTCTGGAATAATAAAGATGGCACCTACATGGATATGATATATCCTATAAACTATCAGGACTTATATCTTGAATCTTCATCTATTTAAATTATCAAAGACTTTAATGAATATTTTTTATATATTTGTTTTGTAATAGGATAACCTTTTCATTGAATTTCTGGGCAAAGCCTATTAGAATTTAAGACAGTGCATACCTTGTTTCATTCGATAGAATAATCAATATCTTTATCCAAGGACAAGATAATGATCTTGGCCAGATTAATTTCGATTTTGCTGGAATATCTTAAGCTAGCACCCAAGGGATGTAGTACCTTGACTATATAATTTAGATATTTTAGCTATTAACACTTAATTTATTGACTTAAATCAATGGTAAAGAATCGGCTGCACAAAAGAAACTTCAAAGATATCCTTCTATAAAAATAGACAAATAGTTTTTGATTAGAGTGTCGGCACAGAGGCAATAGTCAAGGTAGTTTTATTTCTACTCTAATCTAAATATTTAGGGAAAATTTCAGAACTTTCCCCTTCTAAAATTTGGATTTGATTCTCTAGATAATATAATAATAATTATAGTTATTAAAGTTTGATAATGTGATTTACCTGGCAGACTTGGCATTTTGGAAGGCTCCACTGTCTTAGGATGATATGGATGAAGTAATTTTTAAGTAAGATATAATGAACTCGCTTCTTAATGTTTATGAAGTTTTGGGCAAATCAACACTTAAAAGGGAAGCATGCTTTTCTATTATAAACTATTTAACTATGGTAACGGGAAAACTCAAAAAGATTTCTCCTCTTATGGTAGGCATCATACCTTTAAGCAGAATCTGTTTAATCCTGTTTACGTTCAAATATATAATTATTTTATCTTTCTTTTCAAGACGACGATTTAGATTAGTAACTTTCTGAAGCAAGAGTGGAAACTGCAAGTGAAGACCCTGAACTTGAAGTTCTATATTTCACGGATTTTTCTAGCGCAGGGGCTTCTATCGATAATCCTTTGTATCCAATTTATTTCCCGCTGCTGACTGTTGAGTTTTGGTATTTCTTTATTTGGAGGGACTCAGGTTATGATGTGGTTTTGATAAGCGATGAAGGAGATCAAAGCAACTTTTTTATTAGGACTAACGGCCCTAACACTAATTCATTTTGCTTGAAATTTATGGCTAAGAATCCTTGCTGGACATTCACTTCACAAATTCCCCTTACTGGCGGCTGGCGTCATTTAGCTATCCAATTTGTGCAAAAGTAGAGCTTAATTATCACTAAATTATAAATCAATTTCAAACTAAACAAATTAAATTTTTATTAGAATATGCTAGGTTCGGATTTCATTTTCAATAATTTCTTCTATTCAAGTATGACTGGTAAGCAAGTTATTTACAATCAACTATATATATAGAATTCTATTTCAAAGGTACTTTGAGCTTGGCTAAAGGATATAAATTGCAACATATATAAAGTTTAATTTAATATACTTCGACTCAATTAATAGATCCAGCCCAACTACTTATGAAAGAATTAAGAATTTGGAGCATCATTAGAAGTCCTTATGAACTCAAATAGTTTTCAAGAACGTAAGAAGCTAATAATCTCAATTTATCTGTCTATATTTCATCTATCTAATATCTTCACAATTTATGAACTCTTAAAATATTTTTAGGAGAATGACAGAGTATGAACATGGGTGCTTAGTTGGTTACTACAGAATGAAAAGAGACAGTCTCAGACCTAATAAACTAGAAGATACTAGCATTAATCCAAACATGGCTTAACCATCTACTCAAATTCTCAATTACATTAAACCAGCAGACTATATTCTTAAATTTTGCGATAAAGACTACTATTGGAATTATATCACATCGATGTGCGAAATTATCGATCCTAAATATAAGCATTTAATAAATTATAAATTCATTATATGATTATCAAATTTTTATTTTTCTTAAAGATTATTATTTTATATTTAAATCCAGCAGTTTAGAATTTACCATATCTAAAGATCAATTCTCAATTTATTTTTAGATAATATTCTGCACTTGACTCATAATCTATATTAACTCTGAAAGCCAATGAGAATGGTCTTGATACCTATTTCTTTGAATTCTGGTTCACAACTAATCAAACTCTGAAAATTAATAAGTCAAAATAATCAATAAGTTAAAAGAAGAATATTATCTTATTAATTATAACAGTGAAGAAGAATTAACATTTATAATTGATCATATTTTGTTTCAAATACTCATGATCAAATAAAATTTGATTTCATTTTATCAGTTTATAACTTATTTAATTGCTGAAACTGAATTTAGGGTTTGAATTTGACAATTGATTAAGTGCTAATACAACACTCTCTGTTTACAGTTATTGCTAGTAAATATTAATTTAATGCATCTTTATAGAGAGTTATAATTAAAATAAGTTGGTTGATCAGGGCACCAAGATCTAGCTTTATGCAGATGGTAATGCCAATGAAAACTAATACTACTCTTCTGTCAAAAGTAAAAACCAAAACTCTCAAGATATTTCTCAATTTCATTATAAAATCATTTCAAATTTTGCTTATTTATACTATAGAAAGCTGGATTCATTTACTCTTGAAAATTTAGCATTGCACTGAAACAACTCCAGTCAAATATAACGCCACTATATGCTAAGACCTATATTGCTTGCCAAACTCTATTGTTTATGCCCTTGGTGATTCGATTACCAACAATTCAAATATATTTAGTTAGGACTAATTGAATCAAAGAACCTTTTAGAAGAATATATTTGTATTTTTAGAGAACTACTGTTTATATAAAATGAAGCTTATATTTTGCTTGAATGTGAATTTCTTGTACCAATTCGAAGGATTTGCAAAAGAATTTAGAGTTAATTTATTTATTGAGTTTGGGTAAGTACAAGCAAATATGATTTCCTGCAATTCTATAAAAGTAGGATTGTGAACTCGCCCCAGATCACTACTCTCCTTGACTATTGGAGATTGTCAGGGACCTATTCAGATGAAATTATGAGCCATGATTAAACATTATTATTATCTGTTATAAGAATAACTTATTATAGTAGAAATTTTAACTAGAGTTGAAATCTTTCAAACACCACCTGATCTGCAGCTTGTTCGATAGCTCATTAAAAATTAATATGAGTTTCTTCTTTAATCGTCTTCGTAGCACCTCTCAGCAGCGAGATATGACTCACGCATTCTTCATCATCATCTTCATCATCAAAACTTGTGTCGCTTATAACTCTTGACTGAGCACTCCCATAATAAAGTTAAAAGGATAAAAAATTCTTAGAATTTAATACTGAATCGAATGGTGTAATAACTATTCAAATCTGAGACTCTTCAACTGCCACTCATTTATTCCATTTTAATTTAATATCTAATTTAATTCTCTTTTTTATTAAATTCTCAGCTATATTATGATATCTATGCTGCAAACCTCATACTTACTAGTTCAGCAGCCTCACTATTCTAAGATATAAGAACTATAGTTTACCCTATTCTGGGGGAATATATTTAATTTAATGTATGCATGGAGACTACTTCAATGGCAGACAGTGTCAAGGGGATAATTCAAATTATTTCATTTAATTAAAGACATTACCATTTTTTATTTATAAGATGTGTTATTAGCCCTTTAGCAAGATAAAGAAATGAGTGAACTTCCAAATTGATGGAATTACTTATTATTTAGGATAAAAAACAAGTAAATATGCATTTCATGTTAGGTAAATTGACATAATCACTCTATATTTAATATTTTCTTCAGAAACCTTTTTTAATAGGTATTAGATAGTTTAAATATTACCAACATTCTAAGGTTTCGCTTTACAGGTTATCAATATACTTTAACCAATCGAATTATAAATTTTGACTTAAAAAACCTAAATTGAGATATGGAATTCTAATTAAATCATATTAACTAGTAGCTTTGTTTAATTTTATTTGAATAGATAGCTTGTCTCTTTGCAAAGATAAATAGAATAAAAGAAAGGAAAAACACATAATTAAACTTTATAATTATGAGAAAAATGCATTTTTTTAAAAAATGATCTCCTTTTTAGATCTGTTTGAAGGAAGAAGTTTTAAGAAAAATATTTTGGACAAAAATTTTTTCCTTAAATTTTGAGTGAATTCTTATTTAAGAATTTGAGTAATGGTTTAGATATAAAAAAAATTCGATATTTTATTTTAAATTTTAATAGCATTGATAATTAAATAAATATATTTTACATTTTTATGGATAACAAAGTATTAGTTCCTCTTAAAAACACAATTAGAGATACCTAAATTTTCAAAATTACCTATCCTCAACAAGCTTAAAAGTTAAATTATAAATCTATTACTTTGATATTTCCAGTTAATTATTCATCTTTTTAATTTAAGTGTATATTTAAAATTTAGATATATTATATAAGCTCTTTTCTCTTTTGGATTTCAATTCAAATTCACTGAGTTTAATAAAATCATTATGTGCTTTAAATATGTTATTTAATATAATAAGAAAATAGATTTATCCATTTAAGATATTTTTCACTCCTATTAAAACTTAAAATAGCAGCATATATTATGTTGTGAAATTGAATATAGGCTTTTCAAATAGGAATGCTTGTTAAGTTTGATTTTTAAATAAAAAAATTTGACCTATTTTTTATTTAATAAAAGAAGTATAAAGTTAATATATGAAGTTTAAAAAATTAATTTGCTCAGATCAAAAAGTTGGAATAGGTTTTGTGTTAAAGATTGCGACAAATCCTTATCCCTACACATTATATTTAAAATGGAATGCTCTCATGTAGAACTTTTAACTTCCTTTAATCAGAAAAGATCGTTGGTTATTAATAAATTAATTATATATTTAGAAGGTATTCATTCGTTCTAAAGAGAGACTCCAACACCAACATGAGGTTCTAAACTCATAATACCAAATCAAATTGATAATTATTTAATATTTAAATAAATTAAAAAATCTCACTTAATAAAATTGAAACTACTTTTGTGTTTAAAAGCAGTTTATTTATATGATGCATCCAGCTTTGAACAATTGATTGCTAATAATTATATAATATTTAAAGCTACTAATTTTGGTTATGATCCTGTTATTTATGCTGATCCTATATCTCTAAATGTATACTATGGTTACCAATTAGAAACCTCATCAAATACAATAGCATTTAGGAATATAGTATTCATAGATGGTTATAATTTTAAAGGTCAAGAGGTTGTTCAAAGCATTAGAGTTCCTTGGAAGCTTATAGAGTACGGAGCAGTAAGCTTAGTACCCATGAATAATTCAAATGGAGGGGTATGGGTTTAAGACTTAGAAAATAAATTTCCTTAATTAATTACAAAGTATAATCAAGAATATATCCATTCCAAATTCTCAATTCTTTGATAATGAACAATAACTTAGGCTGCTTAGGTTATTTATTATCTAATCCAAATTGCAGCCCTACTTAGCATAGACGGCCCATAGCTACACTCTCTACTTAATTATCAGCATTTACATATAGCCTTAACACATTTAAGATCTAATCTTAAAAAAAAATTTAAAAATAATTGCGATTGAGTTTATCTCGCACATGAGTTCCAACAATACCTCGAGCTAAAAACTGGATGAATCTTTCTCCAGCCACAGCAATAAATCCATCAATAACTCGTTCACAAGTTCAAAGTAAGACTCCTAGCGAGGTCTTTCA
>JAJKFJ010023725.1:0-13111 GCA_027382625.1 Tetmemena sp. SeJ-2015 | reverse complement strand
AATAAAATACTATTTAATATGAGGTACTCAAACGTACTTCTTAGATGATGAGAACTTTTTATCCTGAATTCAATGAGGGATATGATTACAATTCTCTGACCTAACAAAACATAAAGAAAGAACCTTTTAATCTAAGTTTAATTAATTCACTTTTGATTTCCTCCGGTGGCTCTAGCTTTAGGGCCCCAGTTGGGAGGATTTTGATGATACCTCTTTTTGGCCATCTTTTTATCTTCAATCTTGCTTTTGTTTTCCAAATTTTCTTCAACTTTCTCTACTTTGATTTCTGGCTTGTACCTATTCGATATAAAGCTATATTGAAAGGGAATTACTTTGATTCAGAAGTGATTATTCTGTGAGCGAAGCTGTTTGGGTGAATGTTCTTAAGAGCTTTCTCAATGTCATTGTCTGATTCTTTGATTTTCTATATCAAATAAGGGATGAGGGAGGTTTAAAATTACATAAGCCTTGAAGATGTCGTAGATTGCTTGAGCTGGTGCATTTGTCTTGAAGAGCTTTGGGTCATAATAAGTTTGTGTCAAGTCATAACCAAGACTTTTGAATGAAGCGAACAACTCCTACTTTCTAGGGTTGCTCATCTTCAAGGTACTTGCTATTTACTGGAAATCCCAACTTAGAGGCTAGTCACCGCATAAGTCCTCATCGATTATTGAAGATAGTATTGTCTCAATTCGCTTGGAGGTACCTAACCTAACTTAAATAAAGTTCAGTGCAATAGAAATTAAACTTCTTTCTCTTCCTCTGGCATCTTTTTATCAGAATTCTTCTTTGAAACATCAAAAAGTCTTTGAACAAAGTTCACATCGTGAATCTTTTAATTCCAAATAGGACCTCCCATAGCTAAAAGTCCATCACATACCTAGCATCTATTAGGAATAGTGAGTCGGGAAACCTAGAATTTGTCGTACACCTTTTGATTAGGTACTGCTGTTTCTTTCTCTTCTTCATCATCATTCTTTTTAAATTAGCTTCTTGTCATTACTTTCTTTTCAATCTCTTCTCCATTTTTCTTTGAGATGACTTTCTTTTCCACAACTTTTCCCCTTTCGTTAGTTGTAATTTATTGCTCCATATGAACTCCGAAAGGAAGAAGATAGAAGCTTTCGCAATCAAGACATTAGAAAACTAATCATTAATTTTTAACGTGACTATACTTTGTGATAGACTCGTGGCATTTCTTAGCTCCTTCATGAACTCTAATGAAGAGCCTAACATAGAAGTCTACAGTCAAGGATAGTAATGGCTCTATATATCGCTGCTACCTATTTGCCATTTCATTTATCATGTGCAAGACCAAGCGAAGGGCTGTCTCATGGCAATATCTCTTATTAAGAGGAGATCCTCCATACTTATAGAAGGTAACGTGAGGAGTTCTTGCACAGAGTACAGCCATATCTGTGAATGTCACAGCTAGCAAACCTCCATTTGCAAGCGAATTCAAAGCTGATTCTAAAAATGGAACTGCAGTGCCGTATGGATCTAAATCGACTACTTCATAGAGACTTTTCTATCTAACATTTTATTAAACATTTGTGCTTAAATATATTCTAATGAATCTATCTTCTTTGGAGATTCATGACATCTATTGCATCTTCAGTGCAGACTAAAGAGAATTATAATTGATTATCTTACTTTAGTAAAGGTTCTCATCAATTCTATTGAAGTCAAAGTTCTTCTTCAAAATAAATAGTTAATACTATCATAAGAGCAGTTGCAGTGGGATCAATATCGTTTGCCAAAATTCTCTTTGGCTCTATTTCCTTCAAGTACCTGACTGATCTTAATCCTGTTGCTGCTAACGCTACAAAGCAAATAATTTATCTTATAGCTTCTAAAATGGTGACTCCATCATACTCTTTTCCTTTCTTCTCTCTTTCCTCCTTCCTTATTTTAGCAAATTCCCTGATTGTTAAGATACTAAGATCTCTGTTGAACTCCTAAACTGGATTGTAAAAGACAGTTCCTCTGACCTCGTTCTATTCATTGGCTTGTCTCTTTCCCTTATTAGTTTTTATCATATTATTTTCATCTGCAATTAATTTCTCCTCCTTGTACAAGATGTGCGCTTGAAATTCAAATAATATTTTAATGACCCTCCTTAAGTACTTAGTACCCTGCAGGGACGTCTTTTTCACTGTAAGGCTTCGATTCCATTAAGAGCTTATTATATTAGCTGAAATTTTATTATGTCCCTTAATAAATTATTGATTATACTCTAAACCAATGAGAAAAATAATTAATAATTAATAATAGTTAGGAATTAAGAACCCCTAACGGGCATAAAATACTTAATCGATTTAAAGTAATTCACAGGCGTAACTCCTTGATCAGTTGTGCCACGTCACCGCGAAAGCCCACCGTCATGAGAAAATTAAATTCTAATAAACTATTAATTTCTGAGTTTAGTAGTTTAAGTGAGGAGCTTTGTAATTTTGGTAGCCAATAATTTCCTCATAATAAATTATTTCTAAGATGAAGGGATGATTTTGAGTTATTAGGGATAAATGCAAGAATAAGATAGTAAGATAAGATATTAAGATTTGCCATAGATATACTATTGCAAAATTACCTAAAAATATTATATATTAGCATCAATGAAAAATAAAATTCAAATTAATTATTTAATAATTTTATTTTGCTTAAAGAAGTTCGAATTTGTGTTAGCAGGATATAAAATTAACTATAAACTTATTAAAATATAAAGCTGTTTCTATTTTGAAGAAAAAAAGATTTGCTAGAATTTTGTCATTCCGAAAACATAAATTCAAATTAAATAAACTGAATCCATGAATAATAGTTAATTTTTGATTTACAAGTATTAAGATAGCTAATCGCTCAGAGAATGAAGTTATTTTTTAATGGAAGGAATCTATGCCCACGCAGACTTCATCAAAGTCTACAAAGCCGTACTTGACGCAACCCAAGAGATAGCTGCCTATCTCCGTTATCATTCAGGCAAGTAGAAACTGCAAAGCTCTTTTTCCCCTTTGCTTGAGACTTATAAGAGTTGAATCTAACCATATTTGTGTATAGCTAGTGTACTCTCTCATACTAATGAATTCGGCAAGCTCCAAACTGACCTCGAACTAAAAGCCGATGACATCATTTTCAGCCACCTCCGCAAGAGTGGTGTTGTTCACAGTGCCGCATCAGAGCAGAAGCCATATGTAAGTTCTGTTACCAGCCAAGAGTTGATTCCAGGTTTAATGGGTTGTTCACATCACATAAATATTTCATATGGAGATGTTTAATGATTGTAATGTAGATCACTGAACTAAACCCAGACGGACAATACACTGTCACATTTGACCCCATCGATGGCACTCAAGTTATCGATTCCAACTTCGCAGTAGCCTCCGTGTTCGCAATCTGGGCTGCTAAGGATATCAATGGCTTGACTGGAAGAGACCTTGTCGGCTCTGCCTTGTCAGTCTATGGATCAAGAACAACAATCATTCTCTACAATAAAATAAATCAAATACAGTCACTTATACAATCACTATTCAATTTAGAGATGCCTATTTCTGAATAGTAAATTACGTTAAAAGTTCAATTCTAATTTTTAAAATGCTATCAGAGTACTAAAACTATTGTTTATTGAATGCTTAGAACAAAAAGGTTGAGGAGTTGACCCTCTTAACTATGGGAAAGAACGAGAGATGGATAGTAACCAACCCCGACCTTAAGATTGAGGCAGATGCTAAGCTCTTCGCCCCAGCTCTGAAGTCTTCTTATGACAACCCTAACTACCTGAAGATCTTTGAGAACTATTGTTTGAAAGGCTATTCCATCAGATACTCAGGCGCCTTTGCAGTGGACTGCTACTAGATTTTCATTAAGCGTCAAGGATGATCTTGATATTTGCTTTTTTAAGGAATCTATTCCATGTTGGACTCAGTTGCTCACCCCTCAAGACTGCACTTGATCTATGAGATTATCCCACTTGCATTCTTGATTGAGAAAGCAGGAGGCAAGACCAGCGATGGAGAGAGAAGCGTGCTCGAAGTGGAAATCAAGGGCTACAAACAGAGAATCTCTTTCATAGCAGGCAGCTCAAACGAAGTTGATTACATCGTTAGAACTCTAAACGAGAAGGAGTGACCGCTTATCGTATTTAATATGGCACGTTTTCAAGCTAATGAGACTTAGAATATTCTTTGCTAAATATTGTTCTAAATCCAATCTAGTTTTTTCTCTTTTCTGACTATCTTTGCTTCCTTCCTTAATATTGCTAATAAAGGAAAATAAGTAATCTGAGATGGAGTCGATAATATATAATCAAGCATTTATTTGAAAAGAGGATAAGAAGCGTGACAGCTTATTTGAAAATTTTTAAATTCCGATTCAAGATATAAAATTAATCATTGCCAAATTTTGGAGTTGTTAATTTGGAATTAAAAAAATTCCTAAAAAATTACCTAATTAAATAAGGCAAAAAGGATTTACTTCCTCTTAATAATTATATGCAGAATTTAATAAATTATTAAGCTGATTTTATAAAATGCAAGATTAAATCATTATTCTATTTTGAGCAAGTAGCTTTCTTTGGCTGTTTGAAGAGATATCTTTAAGATTCAAGTACTATTTTAAATTTCAAGTTGTTAAATTGATTTTAGTTCTTTGCATATTGTCATTGTTTAGCTATTTTTTTGATTTTTTTCCTCTTTTTTAACTTAGTTTTGTTAACCCTCATGCTGAGCTATACTTGATGGATATTTTCTTATATGCTGCCAACTAGAGATTTCAAAGCATTCTTGCTTCAGTCTTGGCTAAGTGTTGTTGGGGTTGACTTGTCTGGAATAGAGAAAGTACTTCTTGATGTTTCTGAAGATCTGGTTTCTCATATCATATTTTAGCTTTTAAAGTTGTTGTTTATTTTAAATGAGATGCATGTCCTCCTAAGATGATCACGAAGAAAATTTTTTTTTTAATTTTAAAGAAATTAGTCAAGAGGAGCTCCACCTCTGCTTTCCATTTTATGATTTATTTAGTTATTATATTTAAAAGCAACAAAAACAGCCAAAGAGAGCTGCTCGCTCTCAATAGATAAATGATTTAATCTTTCATTTTATAAAATCTGCTTAATTTTTATTAAATTATGCAGTATAATAACTCTGATCTATGATTTTCAAAGTAAATTATGGACCTTCTTTCCTCAAATAAGATTACTTATTAATAAATTATACCCCTAGTTTATCCTTATTTCGTTTTTATAGATGTTATTTATTAATCATAATCATGGGTTAATAATTTTTACATAGATTTTATTTAGGAATAGTCTCAATAATGCCCCAATATCTTACTAAATGCTAGTATGAATCAATGATTTGTTCATGAATCAATCTAACAATTTTGAATCAAAAGATAGAAGAACACAAATTATTAAAATATTTATTTAATAAATTCTAAAAATCCAATTTATGTCAGAAACCTCTAGCAAGAATAATCCAAAAAGAAATTCGTCAGAGGAACTTAAACAAAATTTGCTCTAAGATACGTTCAATGACAACTAATAACACTAGGAAAGATAAATAGTCAAAAATATCTTTTAAAGCACAACCAATTCCTAGATTTGTATTTTCATGTTAATGAGGAGGCAGCTGGAGTAAGGCAGAAGGCTCAAGCTATAAACCAAAGTAATATATCATCTCTAAATACTTAATCTCACTTAATCGCCAACAGTCTAAAATAGGAAGACTCATCTAATTCTAAATCTACAGATGATAACTTTTGATAATTTAATTATGAATGATAACTAGAATCAAATTGTGCCTTTAACTTCTGACAATCGAGCTAAGGATATATTAATCCTTTATTTTTGAGGATATTGAAAGTGGAATATATGAGGAGCAGAAATTGGAATTCGAGGGAGAAGGAGGTTTGATCTACTATAATTTAAATTGATTTTTTTATTTTGAAGGTCAAGAGTAAGCTCAGAATGAGGAAAACTAATTAAACTTAGTGAGGAGATTGATGCCTTCTAATAGTCTGAGCACAGAGGGAAGTGAATTCAGGCACCACTATACCAAGAGAGTTAAAGTTAAGGCAAGATACAACCAAGAGGCTATTCAAATCATTTAAAATGTTTGAATTTAATTATTGACTATCTATTTGTTGAATAAAGAGTATGAAGTAAAGCACAGACAAGTGCAGCTTCTAGATCGCTACTAGCTTGACCCTCATGAATTTCTGAGAACCCTCAAAGAAATAGAGAGTAATGTCTCTCTAAGACCTTAAGTTTTATTTTTCCTTTCGAGAACCAATCTCCTTTACTAAGGTGGATATGCCTCAAATAACCAGGCAGCATCTAATTATAGAAATTTGGTCGAAAATTATGATAAATAATTTAAATGGATAAAAATACTAAAGATTAAATTAAGTTGAGTTTGCACAAAATTTCATTCAAGTCTTTGGCTGCTAAGAAGATTTCATTTACTCACAGAGATCAGATATAATAGGATTTAAATTATAAAATATTTCATATAATAATTTAAGAATAATAAATATAACATGAGTTAAAACTAGTAATTTTAGTAATCAGATTCTTTCATTTATCTTAAAAATCTTAAATACACTTTAGGATATGCTTCAATGGAACATCATATTTTAAGATTTTAATAAATTGCAACTCTAAAATTCAATTATACTTTTCGATAACAAGGGAGGAAGATTAGAGGAGTTCTAATCAGAATGGTGATTCTCACTTGCAAAGTTAACTTAGAATAAAAAATCATCGTAACTTTTATGCTCCCAGCTTTATTTTAAATATTAGCAACGGTAATTACAACCTAAACCAACTGGACTAAGGCGCTTATGAAGCAGCAGTGGACCCCACCAATTTTATAAATGAAGATTAAAATCTCAGAGTACAAAAGGACACTGACTTCGCTTTTGTTGAAGAAGGCTAAAACTATTTGCCAAAGGATACTAAGAAAATAGACTTTAGGTCTCTTAAGAAATCTAGCAATTTGATCCCTTCTTCTGCAAATATTGTGTTATAAGGGAATTCCTGATTCAATAAGAAAGTTCCTTAATAAGGTGAAAATAACGAAGATATTTAATTAAACTTTTATAAACTCAGATGGGATCATCAACAAATTTAAAAAAGAGAATGGGAAATAGACTGCTACTTCAGAAGTTTAAAAAGTCATCATTCCCTCAACTCTTCACACATTAGAAAAAGTATTGCAATCTTCGAGATCTACTGAGCTGCTACAAAACACTTCAAAGATAAGTTAGAACTCCAGATCAATGAAAGACTTAAACTAAAGCTCATAAAAGCAAAAGAGAATATGCTCTCAAGAAATCACAGAGGAGTAAAAAGAAAAAGCTCAAAGCAGAGTAAGAGATATTCAAAAACAGTTTATGAAGTAGTATCAGTCTAGCATTATGGGATAATAGGAGCCATCACTTCCAGAATTCGTAACAACAGGGGAAGGCGACGAGTTTAGTTTTGGAGGTTATCATCAAACTACTAACATCCTAAGTTTTACGGCATATTTTATTAGTTAAAGAGCGAGTTTATTAGAAGCTAATCCCTTTAACTCGTCTTTGAAGTAATAAGTTAGAGTATAAGAGGTTGGACCATCGCGAATATTAATTAACTAGCGCTAGCAATTTTTGAAACTTAAGTCTTAGCAACTGAAGTACTAGAATTTGATTGAGGAAAGAAGGGATGAAGAAGACTTAGATGAGGAGTAATATCTAACTTAAAAAGATTTGAGATAAGAAATTAGAGAAACTAAAGTAAGTGGCAGCAGTGAAGAAAAGAATTCAAGGAGAGTCAGCCTCTCGAGAAATACTCAGACACCATCTTTTATAGAAAACTAATCCTAGTAACAAAGAAGTTCAAACGGCTCTAATAAAAATTAGTACAGCATGCCTAGAGCATATTTCACCCATTAAGAAGACTATGTACAATAGAGCTAAACTTATCAATTTTATTATCACGATCCTAACAGAGCTATTTTGCCTCCTAAAACGACGCTAAATGAGCCTTTTGAAAATGGTTCAATTCATTTTTATATTAAATGCTGAAATTTAAGAAAGCAAACGGCTGCTTGTGCAGCAGCCAACTATCCAAAACTTAAATATCTATATCGGTAATTATACCACTATCAACTAAGGCCCTACTGCTTAAATTACTTAAAAATTTTCATTTCAATCTGTAATAATTATCATAGAATATTTTTAATTTTACTTTCATTTAATTTTATATAAAATTTAATTTATTTTAAGATATGTAATCACTTGTTTTATTATTTCTATATTTATTACTTATGAGCGTCAAGACCAATAACCACTTAACTTTTAATAAATATGTTTGAATTAATAAGTCTAATTATATCACTAATTTATTAATTTTAATCACTTTCAGGAACATAAGCTACTAAATATAAATGGGAGTATAATTTAATATAGACATAGCAATTAAATAAGTTAAATCTTATGATTGTTGATATATAATCAAATTATAAATAATTTTACTATCAAGGAGTGAATAATATTTGATGTTTTACTTTTTCAGCTTTATAATTGTGAATTTTTAAAAATTAACTTTAATAAAATTATTAAATATGATAAATTCTTTATTATAAGATTTTAATTTATAAACTCTTTACATTAACAGTATCCCATTCAGTGTGTTTCCTATTGTATTTTAAATTTATTAAAGTTGTAAATAATTCAATCGATAATCTTCGATAGACAGAAACATAAGATCAATTGAAAGGCTGAGTAGTAAACTTAAGAATTCAAGAAATATTAGAACGCTTAATTAGCCCAGCTATACAACAAGGCTTCACCACAATTCAAGCAGCTCATTTCTTAACTAACTCGCACAGTCTTCAATTGTCCAGAAAACTTCACTCATTAAAAAGGAACAGCAAAGAGAAAGCCAGGAATTCAAGAAATCACAAGCTTCTCCACTAACTAACACTACTCAACAGCTTTTGAAAAACCTTACAAAAAATAATCTTAAGTTCAAATAACTCCAAGAACAGACAATATAACTCAACTAGACATAGTTCTCATCTGCTAATCAGCCCATTAAATTCTAGCCAGCTATTCTTCAGACTGATTTATTTTTATAGACTGCCAATTCAGTAACAAATATTTCAAAGCAATTAGAGAAGGGACTATTCAAAACCAAATAATCAAAGAACAAGTGCAAACTACCTTCAAAAACCTCTAATAACCAGTCATAATTAGTAGCACTTTAAACTAGACCTTAGACTTAATTAAAAGAGAGACCACTCTAGAATGGTGTTTAATTAAATCAACAATAGAAGCCAATCTGTACTTCACTTCAGAAAAAGAGAAGCTAAGTATTCAAAAATATCCAGACTCTTCTACTCGAGTAGGACTTCGCAAGTCAATTTTCTAATTAGGATCTGTAAGCGAATTATCAATCTCAAGTTTATAAAAATTGCTTTTATATTGGTATTTATTAAGCCCCACTTTAATATGATGCATAATTGCAAATGCCTGCAACTCAGAGGTAAGATCCTTAAATGTGCTCACCCACAAAGAATAAATACACTCCTGAAGCATTTAGTAAAATTTGATGAGAATTGAGAGTATGATTTAATTGATATACTTTCTGATTCCTTAACTGACTGGCAAGAAGGCTATACTCTTGCTGTAGCGAGAGCATCGACATTGAATCTGCAAAAATCTATGTGAGCAGACCATATCCAGGAAACCTTTTTCTCCCCTTTAAAAAGCAGAAGGCCTAAAAGAAGTAAGCCGCAGGATGGTCCCGCTTTCTTAAAGGAGAGTAGGCTCGGATCCTCGGCTCGACTTTTTGCGCACATTCGGTTCTACCAGCAAGCTTAACAAAGCTAATCCTCAATCAGCAAGCCACTCGGCGTCTATCTAAAAGAGCAAGAGCTTGCTCCTCTCAACTCCTCAACGGACCTTTGTAAACTGCAATTCCCAAAGCCCCGACATCTTAGAATTCTTGAAGTCAAAGTGTGGTGCTTGGCATCAAACTCGAGTAGCTGATCTTGAAAACATTATTGGAGGCAATAGAAACCTTGTCCTCCTACTCTCACGAAGCACGCTAGAGCTTACTGTTATAACCTCGGTGCTACCTCCTCTCTCGAATTATCTTTGATTCCCAATTTTTTTCGGATATCAAAGTGTTATTGTTCAATAATCACCTCTAGCATTAGGAGGATTCACAGTAGTAATCATCGATCTTGGTAAGTTGATTAAGTGCTCATTAAAATTTTTATAGGAGGTTAATGAAGTAATGCAATGATGTAGAGCTATTTTAGTGCTCTTATTAGCGTTGTTGTTTCGATGTCTAGCGTTGTTATTGAGCTAATGTTGTTGCGCTGTTATTTGAGATTTTAAAGGCTGTTATAGCGTTATTATATTGCTGGTGCTTTATCGCTATTTAGGTGCTGTTTTTTGCGCTGTATTAGCGCTGTTGTTGCGCTGTCATTGCGCTGTTTTTGCGCTGTCATGCGATATATTGCGCTGTATTTGCGCTGTATTTGTGCTGTATCAGCGCTGTATTAGTGCTGTATTTGCGCTGTATTAGCGCTGTTGTTGCGCTGTTATAGCGCTGTCTAGCGCTGATAATGCGCTGTTATAGCGCTGCTATAAAAACTTGAGTTCTCGGATCTGGAAAATGAAGAAGCTGAACTAAAGCTGCTACGATGTGAAGTTAGAAATCTTTATTTATTGAAAGATGAGGTTATGTGCAATATCTTCATGGTTATCATTGAATTAGAGATGCAGAGAAGTAAACATGAAGGCAAGCAGTCCACTTAATTGCAAGCAGCATCTTGCAAGCTTTGTGAGACTACTCTAGTGTCAGGAGTGAGTGGACTCAACTTGCCCTTGACAGAGTGCTCTTAGTGCTTTGGAGCATGCACCATCTTCATTTGCCAAGCTGGAGCTTCTTCTTGTCCCCTTTCAAGATCTGCTTGAGGTAGTCTCGAATTATATTCTCAGTCGGAGGCAAGTATTAACTTACTAAAATATATGAGGGAGAGTGGAATCTTACATATCTCGATTAGGTAAATGTAGATGTTTTGCTTGGAGCGAAAAACTCCCGCCCAGCTCACGATCACCGACCTTGAGAAGTCTGTCCTTCAGTTCCGATGTCTCCAAGATGTATTGATTATAAGGTCACTTTGAGTTTTTCATTATTATTTATTAAATAGAAGTTTGCAATTGAAAATCTGATTGCCGACTACCTCTTCTCTTATAGTGAATTGACTGCTTCACGTTTGACTTCCTTAGTTTAAATTTGAATTGCTGTGTGATTAAGAAATTTAATAATTGAGGTGATTAAACACTTTGTGATTATTTGTGAGTGGTCTGTGATTTAATTTTGGTAATCTGTGATTAGAATATCACAAATCCCTCTATAAATCGCCAAAAATCACAATAAAAAATCACACTTTGTGATTATTTAATCACAAAGTTTAAAAAAAGATCACAGACTAATCACAAATAATCACAAAGCTCAAATGAGCCACCAAAACAAAAAACATTTACATATGGTAAAATCTTCAAACATTTTATCAAAGAATGACTTATTCAACACTAAGCAATAGGTTGAGGACAGTATAAGCTAACAGATATAGGTAAAGCCAGAGAGTCTTGTCTTGGTCGAGCTGATGCTGAGACTCTTGATAAGAATGGAGGAATCGTTTAGAGCTTTCAGCCACTCTTTCTATCAGACAAACATGACAGTGGCTGTACTCAGCTAGGGGGGAGCAGGCTATCTAAATTTCAGAAGTCCACTACATCTGGGAAGACATGGATTTTAGGGCTTCTTGCCTCATACTGGATTGAGAAAGGTTCGCGAGCTGCATGAGTCGTGCTTTACGAGTTATTCTTATTGCAAATGCGTAGCTGCTTGCAACACTTAGACATCAACTTTCAGATATACACTGTTGCCTCATACATCGAGGTAAGTACTGAACACGAGATCCTGATCGTAGATAAATTCTTTGCTATAGTCAAGGCTCAGCTTTGGCATCACTAAGACAGCAAGCTCTATGGCCACCGGGATTTTGCAGAATTTGAACACTTCCTTGATTTTCGCCTTAGTTGACGTTGAGGTGGGCGGAGTGCTGGCGCAAGCCTTGGTGAGTCTTCTACGGTTAATCTTCGCAGGCTAATATGAGCTCATCCATAGACTCTAACAACATTATATAGGAGAAGTGATGGTCTGCAAGAGAGTGAGAGTGAGGATGGAAAAGTTTTGCAAATCGAAAGATGATAGAGCAGGTCAGTATCAACTGATCATTTTGCAGACGAAAGCGAGATCTTTAAGATCAAGAAACTGGTGGTGGAAAGACGGCGAAAACAAAGTGGTAGTGGGGCTCTCGATAGATAACATCGAGCTGATCTAGACACGGAACTCAGGAGTGCTGATACTCACAATGATTAGATGCTATGACTACAACTGCCGATTCAGGAGAGACACTTTGGTCATCATAGCATGCGCGATTTAGTCAGAGGCTGCCTACAATCAGATGAGTTGCTGCATCTCCCGAAAGATGAATGCATTCTCCCCAATGTTCTTTCCTATCTCGCAGCTGCTCAAGGCTCAAGCTCTAAACAGCTTGTGCAACTTGGATAGCAAGGTAATGGTCAACTTAGAGAAACTTTACTACGGATTTACAAGCGAAAGAAGAACAAGGCCCTAATCGAGGCGGTGGCTGCGGCTCAAGACGTAGGCTAATTGGTGATTACCACAGAAGAGCCCAACGAGGAGATGAGGCAGAGATGTTCAAGAAGATGATGAAAACCTGAAAAGTAAGTAGATTAAAATTGTGTGATAAATATATAAGGTATGAGTTGAGCAATCAAACTTTAGATTTCGTAAAAATTAATCGTTCTCAAATTTCAAAAAAATTCTACTAAATGCTAAAATTCATAAGATCTATTCTACATGATCTAGAAGATTAGCTCTCTGAAACCTCCATTTTTCATATAATAATCCTATCTTTCTAAAACTAAAGTTACTAAATTTCTAGTTGCTATAAAATTTTTTGCGAGACTTGAGACCATTTGCCTTCAAATCTTGAGAAGTGGAACCACAAATTCTCATTTCCAAACTTTT
>JAJKFJ010023724.1:0-13880 GCA_027382625.1 Tetmemena sp. SeJ-2015 | reverse complement strand
TTTTAAATAAATGTTTTATGTTTAAATTATTTCACAATAGTTTTACAAAAGGGTGAAGAGAAGAGTGTTGATTATGAAAATGCTTAAGCATCAAATAAATAAAACGATTTAGGAGCAAGCAAAAACATAAAACGAAAAATCTGTTCGTAAGTTGATTATCAATACCAAAGTAAAAATATAATTTCTCTCTAAGCCTGACATATCGCCTATAATTGAAAACTATGCAGAAGAAGAGGATGATGACGAAGAGATTCGAGAAGATGATGATGACGATTAAGAAGAAGCTAAGACAGAAAGGGCCATGATAAAGGGAAGATCTAATTCGCAAATTTAGGATTTTGATGTAGATTAGTCCAGAAGGTGTGCAGCCACTCATAGATCCTCAGCATCTGTTTCAAAATCATAAAACGATTCTATCAACTTTGACTTTGAAAACTCAAATTATTAAATTTTTAATAAAGATGAAATAACCTTGATTTTGATTTCAGTTTAGCACTTAAATTTTTAAGACTTCGAAAGGATTTTTAATTATAATAAATTTATATTTTTTGCAATTTGTATATTTAATCGGTTATGTGTTTATATTAAAACAGAGTTAATTAATAAAGAGGTCAATTTCAAAAACTAAATGTGACCCTTAAAGTAGAGTAGCCCCATTTAGAAAGGAAAGAAAAGTAGGGAAAAACAAAGGGGGCCCTTAAAATTTTTTTATGAAATAACCAGATCAAAAATCCGAGTTATCTGACTCTTCCAAACTCAGTACATATATAATCCCAGAGAAACAAGCCAAAATATAATCTTCAACTCTTGAAGTGCCTTAGTCTAAATATACAGGCTGGCTAGGTGAAAATAATATTCTTCACATATCATAATTATTCAACCTTATTATAGGATGAATATGAATAGTTGATCGTAGGTAGTCAAAATCTAATGAAGATAGAGTTCAAGAGAAAAGCGATATATATTAAATTCTTGATAGTTTTATTGCATTATGTTTTTAAATTTAATGTGTTAGCCAGCATCTACCATATAATTCAGCGTGAAGATTATGAATAACACCGCTTGAGAGTGATAGTTGACTCCTTTTGAATATTATAGTCAGTGAGAGTTTTCATTGCTATGATGTTGATCTTGATGTTAATGATGTTCAAAAGTAGGCAAATCCAAGCATACTTTTGAATATCTTTGTTCTTACCTACGAAGATGAGTCTCTGTTGATCGTTATAGATACATTTATTACTATAACCACTTGCTCCTTCACGATCCCCTTCAAGTCATTATTTTTAGGTTGAGCTAGTTGCAGTAGTTGATGTAGTTGTGGTAGTTGAAGATGGAGTTGCTGTTGTCGACATTTAAATTAATTAAACTTCAAAATTAAAGCTCAATATATTATTAATTAACCATCTTGGAGGTAAAAATAATGTATTGCTAAGAAAATACAACCCACAATCATCTATTCCTTTCCTTTTTCTATAGGGATCCTATAAAATTTTATTTTTATTTAAATATAAGTTTAAAAAGGAAAAATATCCAAATGTCAAATCTATTTTTTAATTGAAAATGTGCAGAAAGATAAATTTTCAAAGCTTAAAGATTAACTTAAAATCCCGGAAAAGAGAAGAAATACTTAACATTTACAATTTTTAACGAAATAAAATAAAAGGAATTCAATTTATATTCATTTAAAATTGTATTATAGATGAGAATTTAATAAATTATAATGATTGCTTAAAAGTATATATAGGATGGAATGCAGTTTGGTATGGTTTGAAGTAACTGATAATCAAAATATTTTTTCTTTGAAGCTTATCATTAAAGAAGCTCAAATTAATATTATATTTTTGAGTAGGTCTACTGCATAAGACGAGTGCTCTAATAACTGATATAAAGAAAGGAAAGCTTCTTTTTTCTTTTATTACTTGGTATAATTTTTCATTTAAACAAGTCAAGCACTCATGAATAAATTCATTTTTAATTTACGATATAAATTAATAATTTAGCAATAATTTTCACCTTTAATTGCTCATATCAAAATTTTTTAATGTCAATTATGATTTTATAATTTAGTATATTATTGCTTACTTTATAAATTTATTATATTTAAATTTCATCTACAATATTTATTTAAATACTTTTTGGAGGGGAAATTTATGCATCCTATTTCTAAAAGTCCAATTATTTTAATACCCCCTCTAAGCTTTCCTGTTTTAGAGCGATTCAAAATCTTTAATAAACCTTGCTGAAGAATTCAAAGCTAAATTTGGGAAACTAAAATAACCTCATCATTAAAGAAATAAGCAATTGTGAATTATTTATTTTGAATTTAATCACTTTTTAATTTTGCTTAAATTAATCAATAAAATTTATAATAGCAAATTATTGGCATTAGGATTTTGATTCTGAATAACAAACAAAAATAAATTGAAAATTATGAAAAACTTTGGCTGATTAATGAAATGAGGTGATCTAAATTGCGATATAGATTTGAAGTGTATTTAATATTCGGCCTCATGTGTGCAAATAATCTGGATATGCAATTCTAAACTTGTAATGGGCAGATTTTAATCAATTTTTTTCATTTATAGAATTAAATTTTATTAAGGTAGTAGTGATGATTGGAGTCTTAGAAAAATACTAGAATCAACTATGAAATTACATGCGACATTTTTACTTGTTAGAGAATTGATATGAAAGCATAAATATTAAAAATACTTGTAATTAGTCCACCCATATATCTCTTATGAGTTGCTTCTCTATGACACAAAATTACTTGGTAACAAAATTTATTTGATTTTTTTTATTTTCATGCAATATAAAGGACTTTCTTTTAAATTTATTGATTGCACTTCTTAAAGATTTAATTTAAGTATTACGTCATTACAAAACTCAAATCAATAAAAACAGATACTAAAATATATATATAAAGTAATTCATATTTTTAGAAGAAAACTACAATCCTTTATTAATGCTTTAAATAAAGATTCCAGCAATCCTAAGATTAATTTTAAGCTAATAAATATATATATATTGTGCAAATAGAAATAATTAGATAAATTAATATGTAAAAAAGGATGTATTTTTTAAATTACATATAATATTGTATAATTTCTAGCATTTATATTTGAGATAGATAAATGCTCTTTAAATAATATACAAAATGATTTCTTGAATATTGAAGGAAATGTTTTCATTTCAGTCTTACTGTATACTAATGTAAATCTAATTGAATCTTATATCCATTCTATAAAAATCAAAGTTAATAAATAAATAAGGCTTTCTAGATTTGCTCTGCCACTAATTGTAAAATTCCAGCCCACAAAAGGAGACAGTTGCATTGACTTGGCGTTTCCCTACATTTATGGAAGCGTTTAGGGTGAAACTTTGCTCCTCACCCTTGATATCACAAGTTAAAATCAACTTCTTTTAGGAGGCTACATTATTATATAATTAAAAAATAACAAGTCAAAAATATAAGAATTTAAGCCTTTCTTTCTTATTGAATCAAGTCAACTAAGAAGAGAATACTTTAATTAAATATTATTTTATATTAAAAATGTCTATGTATTCTTTATAAATTTTTATAATTCGCTAAAAATTGGTGATAATGACCCGGATGCAACAGCAATCGTCTCAACTTATGGCAAAATACCAATTCTATATTAAAATATTATTAGATTCTGATTTTGCAAAGCGCTGGGTACTTTACAGGTGGATGGAAAAAGACCTTCTCAGGTTATACTGACTCTAAATTTACCCAAGTAGTTGCTGATAGTCAAAACCCTACTAAAAAATAAACTGTTTATTATGGGACTATTTAGAGTGCTAGTGCTTTATTTCTTTATAAATAATTTATCTTGTCAAGGGATTAATCACTAGTGGATCACTAGTTTCTTATAACATAGAAATCATTTAGAGAGTAAAACATTATAAGTCAATAATAAGATTGAAGTTTTGAATAGTTATTTAATTAAAAATCTTATTTATCCTCGAAATGAAGAATATAAAAGATGATTTAGACCAAAAGGAATAAAATTTAAAACTAAAATTTTAATCTGTAACTTATGCTAATTTTTATCGATAGTAAATCTCCCTTAAGTTTACAAAAAAGAGTTAAATGAGAATAAGGTTTACGAAAATTCGACAAGCTCAACTGATCTAACTAAAATTAAAAACTCTTTTAGCAATGATTGCTGAAAACGGAGTTGTGTATTACCTTTTCAGTGATGGATAATTTATTTTAACTTAGCTAGTTGATAGTATTTGATTTTGATAATGGAATTAAAATAAATTAAATTCTTTTGGGGCAAATGATTTTGGATACCACAAATAACTACGATTATTATATGGCGATTGAATTCACCAACTCATTAATTTTCACCTCTGGATGGTACTTTGATGATGCAGCCTTAAACTACAAACCAAAGATTAGCAGCTAAACTTAACAAAATATTTCGCAATTGCTTCATATTTTTACTATTGAATATTATTTAATAACCTAATATATATTCAATTTAGATGATTTCATTTCAAAAGTATAAATATTTTAATCGAAATTATTCTCCTGTGTTTTAATAAATTGTTCTTTAAGTATTCACTTCAGCCCCAAGTTATATACAAAATATTAAAATGAAATTTTGCTCTGTCATCACCAACCGTATATAGCATAGATAGCGAGGCGATGCCTGATCAGTCTGATTATTATTGGGTAAAGCGGTTGCATATTTATCAAGACTAGAATTTAATATTTGGTTGCACAGGTGCCCCAACTACATCAACCCTCAGACATATTTATAAATTAACTTATACGACTGCTGGAGTTATCAATCCTGGATCTTCTTTTTCCTATGATTTTGAGGAAATATAAATAAATTGAAATTGGAGAGTGCGATGCTATATATGCAAACTCTGAAAATGATATCTGCCTCCTTTCTAGAACTTTTGAAACAAATCGATAGTTGATGGTCATTTATGTAGATTTTAACGCTCAAACACTCTAAATTTAATTTATTTAGGCCAGAATCAGCTTAACTTCAAAATAATAATATTTTATTCATCCAAAAACATTTAGTATTAAGGAAAAATATTCTCAAATAGCCAGTTTTATATAGTTGGATAAACCCTCTCCTATAACGTTATAAGTAATAAATAATTTAGAATTTGTTATAATCTAAATAAATGAAATAAACATTATTTACAAGGTTTTTTTCTTCAAAATTGATAGGATATGTTTTCTTAGCATCAATTAAAGATTTGAGATATCATTTTTTTAATTATATTCCATAGTTTATATTTAAATACGACTATAATGGAGCGATCGAGCTCTTTCCCAAAGGAGTAGTATTCTCAGTTAAAAATTTGGATACTTGCTTTACATTTGATATAGAACCTGCATAAAGCATTTCTGTGAATCTAATGAGCTCTTTTACAATATTTAAAAAAATAAGTAATCAGTTTGAAATTTTTTTAATTTATTCATTCAACTTTAAAATAATTTGGAAACTCTCCTTCTCATTAAATTTTAGCTTTAATTAAATAATCAAATTTCTATGATTTATTATAAATTTCGCTATGCGTTATTAAAGCTTAAATCCAAACAAAATATCAATACTAGACTGCTGATAATCCAGTCATTTTAAGAAATAAGAATAACTCTATCTCAATACAAAAGAAAATATTAAAGCAAAAGATAACTGTTTCATCTAAATTACTAAAATTCAAAAAGTAACTTAGCATGCATTAAAGCTGAGTAAAATAATTAAAAATATAACAATAAATCCCATTATTAGCAACATTCAATTTCCCATTGAATTTCTATCCACAAAATTATTTCTTAATCAATCATTTATTAAAAAATAAAAGTTTAACAGAAAGAATTAGACTCACTAGCTAAATTTACACTTAAATCATAATAACTTTATAATTTAATTCATGATAAATTCCTTTGCGATAAAATGGTACCCTTTTTTATTTTTATGGAAACTCATTTAATAATTAAATGAAATATATTTTAAAATATAAATAATATGGATGCTGAATATGAAAATTAAAATAATTTTACAACTTACATTCCGTCTATCGATTCGAACTGCTGTACTCAAATTATCCCGATTGTAACTTAATTCACGACCGAGATACTTGACATCTACAGATAGTATTGCTATATTTATTATGCCCTTACATAATTGACTAAACTCAATTTGTGGTCTCTAATCTTGTATACTAAGTCAACTCAAATCTTTTAATTAAATCTATATATATATTCATTTTAACTCAAAAATTTTTATAAAAAAATTAATATACAAAATTACAAATTTGCAAATAAAATCATTATTTTATACAAATAAATAAGTTTGCTAAAAAAATTATTTCAAATTTTATAATAAAACTTATATGAGATATCATAGCTTATTTTTAAATCCATTAACTATGATTTATGGAGGGATAACTAGTAAGTGCTCAAGTGCCACAACTTACATATTAAGTTGGATCCTTGATATAGACGGAGTTGAAACTGCATAGTCCCCGCCAAGTTTCATCACTTTAAAATAAAAAAAATATCTTTTTAAGAAGATCTGGGCTAAATTAGTAAAGCTTTAAAAATTATTCAATTAAATTCTTTTATGGAAATTAGTTTATCAAGACAAATGCATAAGGGGATTAAGGTACCTATAGTTTTATGCTTAAAGGATAGCAAGTACCTTTGACTGCCGTCTGGTCATCCGAGAAATTTCGAAACTTTTTTAGTTTTTTAGTTTTTTACTTTACAATTACAATCGAAGGAGACCCGTATGATACAGTCCCTGTTGAATATTTTCCTCCTTATTTCGAGAAGGTTTAAATTAAATTATTAAAAGAAGGGTTTGGAATTAATTAATGCTCAAGTCGGAACAGTCACTAATTACACTCTTCCAGACCAAATTAACCTAAATAATCATGAAACTGATATTCGAGTATCGTAGAATTAAAATTAAGGTTAATTTAAATGTAAAAAATAAATCCATTCATTCTCTTGAATTAGATTATCTACAATAGATTATTCATAAAATTCATGTTTAAAAATACAATGTTTAATTAAATGGGCTTATTATAGACATTAAAGTATGAATATAAAAATTAAAATAAATGATGAAACTAATCCATGATTATTTTATTTAGCCAAAGATATTAAAATTAAATCTCTGGAATTAATTTTTACTTTTGATTATCAAATTTCCGTATAATTCCTCTGCTCTTAATTTTCCATACTTTTATATTATAAATATTCCCACTTCCTTTAAAATTCTTTGAATATAAATTCCTAAGCCGATATAAGTTTTTGTGAGATACGTCTGGAAGATAAAAATTAATATTTTAGACTTAACTTTTCAAAATAAATCCTTCATAGAATTTGCAAAAAGGTACTTATTTTGTATAAATCTATGTCTCCGACCAAGTATATCCTATTCTCAAGACTTATTACTAACTTCAGATAAACATCCTGCCAAAATTAAATCATAATAACAGTGGAAGTGTAGAAGGGACAAGTTCTTAATAAAATGAAACATCAAGTTTAGACAACTATATAAACTCAGAAAACGATTCCAATTCATTGAATTCTACCATTAATCTTCTCAACTTGACTGAGATTTATCAAATAACTTAACTAATAGACGAACAAATTACTCTAGAGGAGCTTCAAAAGTTTCAGGACTTATTGCTTAGCAACTTCACACAGGCATAAAAGCAGCGCCTTTATTCCTTGTTGGCAAATTTTATTATAAACCATTAAGATTTAACTATAAATTTGAGAATTTAATCTTTTATTAAAAAGGAAATAATTATATTAAAGTTTAAAGAAAGCTGTATCTAGTTAGTTCAAGCCTTATATCTAATCAATTGATTAACAAGGAAAGATGATAGTGAGCTTTGGAAGAGAAGTTCTCATACCTAAGTCTTATAAGAATTTCACAAATATAGTAACTGCAATTGCAATTTAGGATTCCCAAATTAAATAGCAAAGGTATTTTTAATTTAATTATTCTATTAAGTTTAGACAGACAAACTTACCTATCTGAACTGGACAGTTGAGTAATTTACCCCTCTATTTATGGAAATTTAACTATGGCTTTCAGATCCTCTCCAAGTTTCTTAGAGAGTAAGTTCTCTTATATTGCTTAATCTTTTAGGGACGCGACAAAATCATCCTCACTTTCATAATGAATGGGTTTTAATTTACTTAAAATTTATATTTTGCTAGTTTTTCATCGATAAATTGGCAATGTAGCCAGTAAAGTATCTTTATTAAACAACTAAATCTATTCCCAAACAACTTCAAGATGATGAAATTTCTTAGAGGCTTCCTGATGTAACTTACTCAGTTACTCTAACCTTAAAAACTAGGGAAAGCTTAAGTTCATCTCCTATTTTAAAAAAATATAATAAAGTCCTTACAAGGTTTAAATTAGCTAAAATTATTCTAATTTTATAAGTCCATTATAATTCTTAGATCTTTTATTTGTAAAGCAATTTTATTCATTTAAAAAATATATTAAGGTCTCTTCCTCATATAAAATATAAAAACTTATTATATTTTCAAAAAATAGAAGAAAAAGTATTTAAGGAAAGTATGTTTAATAGGAGAAAAGCAAGTAAAATTGTTTGAATAAATAAAAGGATATAAATTTTAAAATAAGGATTTGAAATTAGTTCACAAGATAAAATATTTTTACATTTATGAAGCGAGTATTAAATAAAGGTGAAATTTATAATTTACTAATCTAGCTATGTTCTATTTCATATTTTAACATTCAATCTTCAATAATAAATAAAATTAAACAATTGTATGCATTTATATTGGCGCCAAGTTTTATAAAGATCAGAAATGATAAATTCAAAGTAGCATAAACAAGCTTGAATTAAGTTCGAAAATATGAAAGAATTCATAAAAATATTTAGTGAATAAGAAAGCCTCCCAAACTTTCCTTTTAGGAAATTATCTTATAAACGTGTTCTTGTAAATTTTGGTGTAAAATAAATCTTATTTTTAGATCAACAACCCTTCAATTTTTGTGGAGTATGATAAATAGTTTGCAGCTAGTAATCCACACGCCTTTATTAGATATAAACTTTCCGGCAAATGCAAATTATGTTTTTGGATTCATTATCGAGATAGTCACCTTTGATATATTCCCATCTGAAGAAATACTCCAAAAAATCTTCAATTTCCAGCAAACATAAGCCTACAATGATCGATTTAATGAGATGTAATATCAAAGCGTAACAATAATATCTAACTTGGGCACAAATAATTTCCTTATTTGGCTTTTCTTAGCTTTGAGTATCTTTGCTCTTATGATTTAGCCTTTACAAAATGCAAAAATGTAAGGATCTTCTCTAAATATAAATGAGTTTAGTTTTTAAAAAATAGAGGTTTTGCTGCAAAAGATAGTCTATTTTAATGGATATTTGAGATTTTTCATAGAAAATTACCTCTAAATTGTCCTAATGTCTTTCGTTAACTGTCTTAATGTAATATTGATGAATCTTAACTTTTATTTTAGGTTAGCTTTTCAAATTATGGCGAGAGTATCTCTTCATTTTTTGCTTTTGCTAAACAAACAAAAAATATAAAATATCTGATTATATTTAACTTACCTTTATGCTTGCAATAAGCTTTTCTTTGCCAATTAAATCCAATTAACAAGATCTTTTATAAATACCATATCTCATGATAGAAAAAATTGAAAAGATATGATTTTTTCTATAAGTTAATTCTTTTGAATAAGTAGATAAAGTTTTAATTTTAAGATTTAAGGCAAAATTTGATCTAATTAGCTCTTATTTATTAGCTTTTTCTATTGTTAAATTAAACATATAGAGTTTGATTGTGATAGGAGTCCTATTAAGAGTATACAGATATCGGTTGAAATAAGCCACAATTGAAAATAAGATAGGAACTGTTTATGAAGAGCTCAAAGTTAATTCCAGCTACACTCTCTCCTATGTAATTTGGTTCATGATCAGAAGACTATTATTTGCTATTGTAGCAGTATTCATGTCTAACTTTGGCAGCTAAATTTAATATTTATTTTTAGAAGAAAATTAAATTAGATTTTTAAGGGCATTTGCAATAAAGAAGCAGAAAAATGAACAAATTTGATTTTAAATAATTTTTATTTTTGAAGTTTTGAAACTTATAAGAATCAGTCCTTAACAACTTAGTAATCTGATTGACAAATAAACTCATTTATTTGTGCTCTAAATAATGCATTTTTGCGAGAAGTTTGTAGTTGAGGCAAAAATCATAGTTTTTTAAATAAGATAATAAAGATTAAGAATTTTCTCTGATTTTATTTTTTATGTTGAAACTATGCATAATTTATTATCCTCAAGTGTTTTTATGCTTGAGCAAAGGAAGGGTTTATGCCAAGATATTGAAAATAAAATGTGGAAAAATTTAAAAGAATGACTTAATAAGTTCTGAAAATGCATTTCTAGCAAATATACTTTATGATTCACGGATTAAATTTTCATACATAATATTATAATGTTAGTATTTTTTTCCCAGTCGAGTTTACTTTCATTTGATGTATTTAGTGCTCTAGCAAATGTTTCATTTGATATTCTTGATAACTGTTTAGCCATTTTAAGACCCAATCCTTAATAAGATGGACCTATTCAACGAAATTTGCATTCTAGTGATTATCTACTTCTATTTCCTGTTTCAAGACTACGTGAGTGACTAGGTTTCTTACAACTGTGAGTGGGCTGTCATTATTGTTAAATTATTTTATAGTTCTCCTTATCCAAATATTGGTAAATGTTTGAGTCATGCTTCATTAAACAATATTGACCCTCATCTATCATCTATCTTAAATTCGGTCTTAAAATTAAAAGGATAATTTGAGCATTTTTGAAAATTTATAAACATTAATTTATTTCGACCATAGGATTAAATAACTAATTAACTTAATTTTGTTAATTCTACTCTCTCAAATTTTTATATAACTTGAATCTATTGAAATTATTAAAGAATAGTTTTACAAAAGAATGAAGAGAAGGTTTGAATTGTTGAAAATGTTTAAGCGTTCCCTTAGTAAGAAGATTTAGGAGTAGACTAGTGCTATAATAGAGGAGTCGTCTCGGCGCTTGGTGATTAAAACTACTGTGAAAATAGATTTTTTATCTATGCCAGATATATCTCCTATAATAGAAAACTACGCCGGAGAAGAGGATGAAGACGAAGAGGAGATTAGGGAAGATGATGATTAAGAAGAAGCTAAGACAGAAAGGGTCATGATAAAGGACAGTTCCCAAACTAAGTCTGATATTGATGTCGATTAGTCCAGAAAGTACTCTGCTAGTCACAGATCCTCAGTCTCTTAATTTTAAAATGACAACTCAGTTCAATATGATTTCGATAACTTAAAAATATCATTTTGGAAAGAAAATTTAGCCATTTTTCTTTAATTAATAAATGGCATAACATTTTTATGATGATATTCTTACATATAATTAAATTATGTTTAAATTTGTTTATATTATAAATTATGTTTGGACAATTTTCGAGAGCCGAATTAACTAAATGAGATTTAGTTCTAAACTAAATGCAAGCACAAAGTTTAGTGGCTCTTTAAGTAAGGAAAAGAAATCTAGTCATTAAAAGAGGACCTCTGATATCTAGACTCCAAGATTGCCTGATCATATAGCTAAAAATTCAAGTTGGATGGAAGAAAATAATTATTAAGCACTATTATAATTATAAATTTAACCATATTTAATGTAAACTCGTAGTTAATTTTAAACCATTATCGTTTTAAAAAAATTAGATACCATATTTTAGCTATAATTAAAATACCTCATTAAAATTATTAGAAATAGGTGCATATATGTATAAAATAATTTATTTATTGAAAATGTATGCACAGATAAGTTCTAAAAACTTAGAGATTAATTATAAATCCCTCATTAGAACAGATGAAGAGCCTTAATTGGGATTACTAATCTTTGGGAAAAGAATTAGTACTTTAATTCAATGAGCAAAATTCATAAATATGAATATAATATAGAACTATAAATGGCACCACGAAACATAATATAAATGCAAAAACTAAATTGGTAGTCATTATTTGATATTATTTTATGTGTTTTAATTCATTTGGAATTATTGCTTGATAAAAAATTCCAAATTGGATATTAAGTTAAATTTAAAATCAATTTTCAGCCATAATTTATATATATTTCTTATATGTAAATTCTTCCTATTCAAGAAATTATTATGAATGCTGATATTGAGAATTTAACGCCTTTTTAAATTTTAATTTTATCAATATTTTTTGGGTCTTGAATTTGAGCCTAAATTAATTTAGGATTAAAGATAAATGGAACTCTCTTCTACTTTCCTTATTTAGATCGATTCTGAAACTTTAATAAATTCGTACTGAGGAATTTCTTCTTCGAAATAAATAAGCAATTTATTTTGAATTACATTATTTGAAAAAATGAGATTTGTTTGACAAACTAAATTTAATTTTATTGTTAAACAATGAATAAGCTATTACTTTAGTAATATATTAAAAAGAATATTAAAATTAGAGTCATTTTTATGGAATAAGGAACAGAATTCTAGCACAGAGCTCCAGATCTTTATTATGATTAACGACTAATGCTCGTAATATTTCAACTACTTATTTCCTTAATAAATTCTAGCACAGAGCATTCGCAAATCTTATACGCTACCATTTTCCTCAAAATTAATTAATTTAAATAAAGAAAAATTTATATTTAAGCTTGCATTTAAAATATAAATATGTATTCATTTTTTATCTTAATAAATAAAATAAGAGTTAAAAGTATTTTTAGAAATGAAATCACTAATTTAACCTGTAGAGTATATAATATTAGGACAAAGTATTAATGAAGCTAACACATTAAACTCTATATTTTGTTATGTAACTCAATTACTGTTCAACATTTAAAATTACACTGTTAATTTATTTGTTATGATTTAAACATTTTAGTCTCTAATTAAAAATAAACTCCTGAGTAAAGTGGTTGCAGATGACTGCTTATAATCCCCTATGCCAAGAGTTTTTGCTGGGAATGAGCAAGGCAATACTGAATTCCTAGCTTTTGATTATGTTGGGGATTCAACACCTTACTACATCATAGGTGGTTACACCAATGACTAAAGCATGCTTTATCCTCCCACTAGTAGCTATTTCTTTCCCATTTTGAAATATCAATTTATTTTGGTTGCCTAGTATTTGTAAATTAAATAGTGTAAATAAATTATTGGCAACTTTTATTTGTGTTCTATTCAAATATTTTTTATTTTAAATTAAATTAAACTTAACAAAACATAGCGTTTACTAAAAGGAAAAGAAGATTGAATAATTTTGAAAATTCATTTTCTATAAAATTAATTATCATTATTACTTTTGAATTATTTATTGAACGTGAAATACTA
Source organism: Tetmemena sp. SeJ-2015 (assembly GCA_027382625.1). Classification (NCBI taxonomy): domain Eukaryota; phylum Ciliophora; class Spirotrichea; order Sporadotrichida; family Oxytrichidae; genus Tetmemena; species Tetmemena sp. SeJ-2015. The sequence goes on along the minus strand of JAJKFJ010023724.1, from coordinate 433 downwards.
CAATACAGATGGGTTATTATGGAAATATGTTTTTGAGTCATACTAAGATTTAAAAGTCACATTCGTGTCAATAGATCTTTAATTATAATTATAAATTATTTTTCAGAAACTATTTGCCGTTTTTGATTCATATATTAACATTAACCTCCTTAAATAAATCTGAAAAATTATATATATGCTTTTAACCTCAAAAATTAAGCAAACTCAATCAAAAACAAAATCTATTTTTAGATACACTTATAAATTAAGAAATTTAAATCATTAAATTATTTATTGTAAGAATCAGGGTGATAGTCAAAATTAAATTAAACTCTAATTCTCAAAGGTCAAAAAGTCTCTACCAATGCTCTAGATAGTTCTGGACCCCGATAGCTGAAAATCAAGTGAGATCCTTAGTTTTAGAGTGAGATAGATAATTTAGAGTAGAGTTAGC
>JAJKFJ010023723.1:0-13157 GCA_027382625.1 Tetmemena sp. SeJ-2015 | reverse complement strand
TAGAGGGTCGGATTTTCAGCTAGCGAGGTCTAGAACTATCCAGCGATTCTAAGGAGACTTTTTGACCTTTCCTAATCTCTTTTGTATTTAATTTTGACTTCACCCCTGATTCTTACAATAATAAATTTCAAATTTAATGGAATATAAATCGTTTTTATTTATAATTATAAAATTATTTTCTTTTTATAATTAAACAGGAATTGTAGAGAAAGATTTCTTTAAGATATTTAAGATTTTTAGATACAGGAATTTTTCTTTTAATAGTGTATAAGTATGTAAATATAAAATCTTCTTTATCTTTGATTCTTGTCAATTCTATATTTAATTTGAAATATGAATAGTTAGGATCTGAAATGGTAAAGAGATAATTTAATTAAAATAATAAAGATTCAAGCTCGTGCTGATTGCCTGTTAACTAAAAGTAATTAATAATTTGGATAAATATTACCTAACCAGCTGAGTGATGTTCTTATTTAAAGGAACGCTAACTCTGTTTTAAACATTGCAGTCAATGACTTATATATTGATTGTTTGGTACTCGACCTCGCAAATATCAGAAAAGTATTTTATAGAAGTCTCTTCGCCATCATTGGTGGGAAAAGTAATTAAGTCAGTCAATTCAACTTCATTGGTTGCTTAAGAAGTTGTCACAACTATTTATCCTAATTTTGCCGTATTTTATTCATTAGGGCACAGAGAAACAAAATAATAAGAGATTAGTAAATTATAGCTAAAAATTTGTTCAAAAAGTTACTCAGCAAAAGTTTGCTTAAGTTAAAGTGAATTTATAGACTCTATATTTTGAGTTTAAAAAATATTTTTTACCTTTTATTTCTCTATAAAAATAATAATTTTATAAAAGAAAAGAGATATAAATCTCTCACAATTATCAATAAATTAACAAAAAAAGTTTTTTAAGCTTTTATTTTCATTTATCAACATTTGCTTGAGATTAAATCTTTATTTTAACTTTAAAAAATATGTTTTTTCATATTAAATTTATGAATTTTGTTGGTTAAGATTCTCTAATTTAATTTTTAGATAAATTTTATTTTATATTAAAATAATGATCAGACTTTTTTTTAATTTATCTAAGGTTTATTGTTACTACTCTCTATTAACCGTGAATGTAGTAAGTACAATGGAAGGCTTATCAAAGCCTACAAAGTAATCTAAACTTTGTGATTGATATATTATAATTTAATTTAAAAACTATTAGATTGTCCTGAGTTGATTAATTAGCAGCAATCGTAAGAAACAACAAACAGTTTATTTATTTGTCTATTAAGTACATTTTCATATTTTATAAAGTTCTATTACCAAATATCCTTAGACAAATCTTCTTATTCTATTTTTCAATAAAATAAAAGATAATTCTCAACTTGGTATTAAATAAGTTGTCATTTTTGTCAACTACCAAAGTCTAATTATAATATTATGTTTATAAGTCATGCTGTCATCTGATTCAAGTTTAACTTTACTGCTTAAATTATTTAAAGATATTGCAATATGAATTCATAATATTTTAAGGATATCCGTTTCGATACGAGGTCCTTGTATTACCACTGCGCCACTGCTATCATCGTAACTCTCAATTATGAGAGCGTATACTAATGATTTTAATTTATTGATTTTTGTGTCATTATTTAAATTAAAAATAGAAACCGAAATACACTTTGAGATAAAACCATTAATTCTTTGTTAGAAGTTAATTAAAAACTAACTAATGGTTAAATGCATAAAGTGCACGCATGAACATTTATATAGTTTTTAGTATATGTGGTAGGGACTAATCCGACAGTGATAGTGTCTTGATAGATTACTTGGATAGTAATATTTAGCCAGTAACTTTCATTATTGGCTGGCAGCTAACTGTGGCTAAATTTAACGATATACCTTGCACAATTCATATTCATTTGAATTATAAGAGGTTAAGATAAAATTATAGCAATCTTTAGGGTTAGTTGAATAGATAGACAATATTTGGTCTGCGGAAAATGACATAGCATTATCAACATTAGTCACAATAATATAATCTCTTTTAGCAAAAATTAATAGTAAATTTATTCTTTGGTATTAAGATGTGCTTATAGAGCCTGCGCATTAAAACTAAAGTTTAAATTAAATTGTTTATCAGTGATATCATAGAAACTATTTACTTGCAAATTTTATGATTAAGATAAATCAATTAATGTCATATTTATTATTTAGCAAGTTTTATCTTTCTTTTCCAATTATGTAGGAGATTAACTAATTGTTTCTCACCAATTATTTTGTTTAGAAATAAAAAAATAAACTCACAATGCTCTTCGAGCACTCAACAGTGTAGTAAAATTGAGTGTTTTATAATTTTTTATCAAAATTTTACGTAGAGAATAAGAGTTTGAATGGGCTATGTTGTGCACGTTAGAAATAATTTATAATTTAAGTTGATGCGTATATAGTGAGTGTTTGATATTTAGAGTTGTCTGGATTGAAGTCGTTGGTTTGTTTAAGATTGAAAGGGAAAGGTTAAAATTAATGTAAAATTTAAGTTTAAGAGAAAGTTTGATCACCAGCAACTGGCATTACATATTCTGGCCAAAGAGTCTGAATAAATTTAAAAACGATTTTGAGTCTGATACACCGTGTATGAAGTAGGAAGACATTCAATAAATTGCAAATATAAAGAAAGATTAAAGGAATTAAAAATTATTGCTAGGCAGATGGATCATTTGAAGTTCATTTATTTCATAAGAGTGAATTCCAATATTGATAAATTTAAGCGATATAAAGTTAGGTTGGCTTGATACAACCAAAAGGGTATGGGATTTGGTACTGATTCTCTGAACCATCATAATAAATTAAAGTTAATGATAACCAATAGTATTATAAAATGTTTAAATCATTCATTGATTGATTTAAAAATAGATTAAATGAATAGTAGTCTGGGTCTTGCCACTTTGCAAGGATGGAGCAGCAATCTATGAGAGTAAGAGTATAGATCTCAATACCCAAAGAGTTGTAAGAAATGCTTGCTTAAATTTCTTATGCTACTCCTGAGGAAGGAATACTGAAGTCCGAACTAGCAGGATATATTTCTTTCTATCTTAAATAATTATTTAAATGATGAATTTAAGGATCATATGTAATTAGAACTTGCTTATTTTATTTAACATTAAATTATTGTGAATATTTTAATTATTATTGGAGGAATCAAAAGTGTAACTAGAATCTGTGAATTGACTACTAGTACCTATATTGTAAAGCAAAACTTTACCATTAGTTAAACATTATTGGCATTATATGAAGTAAGGTATTGCTATCTTATCTGCAGTTAAAAAAATCCATTATAGTTGTGAATTTAACAAAAAAGAGAATTAAATTAGGTGTTTAACTTAAATGGAATCAAGCAGTGACAGTTGAAGTATGTCCAATTTGAATAATTATTACACCATTCAATTCTGCATAAATTTCTAAGAACTTTTCATCTTTGCAACTTTTGTGTGGGAGAGCTCATTACAGAGTTATAAGCGACACAAAATTATAGAAAGTCGACTTTAGGACTTTCGAAATTTGCAATGATGAGAGGTGCTATGAAGATGATTAAAGAAGAAACTCATACAAATTTTTGATAAACTATCGAACAAGCTGCAGATCAGGGGGTGAATCTGCGATTTCAACTGACACTAAGTTTTAACTCTCCATTTATAATTTTAATCAATCACCAATTTTAATTAAAATTCCTACTATATTTTGTCAAATTGAAATTTATTTTTTAATTTAATCTTCTAAGATATTTGGAGTGTTTATTTCTTCTGCATTAAAATATTTTATAACTTAATGTTATTTATTTCTTAAACATATTTATTAGCAAAATTCAAATTTAAGCTTATATAAAAATAAGCTTAAAACTTATTTAAGTAGTAGGAAAATTAAAAGCTTTTATATTTAATTTAAAGTAAAAGTTTGAAGATTTAAGAAAGAAATGGAAGAGTACCTCTGCATCTAAATTACCAAGGTGAATACTATACTTGGGTCAAAGTTTGAGTAAGTAATCGAGAATATATATACTCCCACTTTATCCTCAAATATTATTTATAAAGCTATTTAATAAACTCACTGATACCTTACGCAATAGAAAATGTCGAATCCGAGGAATCGTAAAGGAAAATTTCATCATCTGCTAGTTAATAAGAATCTCCATTTTTTGTTACGTCCAAATTAAACTTATTCTATTTAAAATAATTTAAGAGCTACTAAAATTTTATGAAATATTTGTTGAAGCATTTTCTTGTGTCGAATGTAAACTACTCACTAAATTTTTAAAGATAAATAAATTGTATAGAGGGAGGAGTACTAGGCTGACTATAAAATATATTACAATAAATTTATGACTTGTCAGATTGTAGATAATCTTCATTAAAATAAAAAAGTGTATTTAATTTTTATTTCATAGTTTCTTTGGCTTTAATTGTGGTAGTTGTTGCGCAGTTTATTGCCTTAATGTTTATTATTTTGTAAGGAGAATCAAATAACTTTTTTTTTAAAAAAAAGAAGTTTAAATATTATTATAGCTGAGAATTTAATAAAAAATCAAATTAATTTATATTATATTAAAATGTCTTTAAGAAGAGGCAGTTGAAGTGTATCCAATTTGAATATTATTTATACCATTCGATTCAGCATGAGTGGGGGTGCTCAATCCAGAGTCTTAAGTAATACAGGCTAGTGTAAATTTCATATTTGAATTTAAATATAATGCGTGATTCATATCTCCTGCTGAGAGGTGTTTAGGCGATGAGAAAAGAAGGAATTTTTAATAAGCTATCGAGCAAGCTACAAGATGAGTGGGTGGATCTGCGATTTCAACTGCCACCATGTTGCAGCTCTCTATTTATTATTTAAATAAATCACCGATTTTATTTAATTTTTTACTATATTACTTATTTAAGCTTGAATTTTACAATATTAACAACTATATTAAGAATAGTTATGGGAATTAAAAAAATAATTAATAGGTGCATGAGGAAGTAAATCTATTCGATCTCTTTCACGTAGTGTGTTTGCTCGGAAATTATTAAATTGAAAATTAATGAGAAGGGTCCTTATGGGTATAGCTGAATACCCTTTAAGAGAATCACTAATTAATTGATTAATTATTCGTTAACTAATACAGAGTTAATTATATTTCTACAATTTTTTTAAAAATCAAGCTAAAATTAGTTATATTTGAATCACAAGTGGAATAAAAGAATTAGATTTTTGTTTCTTAACCATCCACATTGGGGATTATTAACTAATTTCTCGCTGTGTCAGGATTTAAATCAGATAGCTATAATATTTTAAAAAATATTGGTGAATAAATGATAAACTCTAAGTTATAATAAAAATGACAGATAGTTCAATTTTAGGCCCACTATCTTGTTAAAATGATATTTTGCCGGAGCCATATTGCTAAATATTTAATTAATAATGCAGACAAGAATAATATTTAGGAAGATACGAGACTGCGTTATATATCTTAAAAAAGAAAAATTTAATATTTCAAAACAATCTCAGCACTAATGGTTGTTGTGTCGTAATCGTTTCCAATAATTTTGTAGATAGTAACAGTTTCTGTTTCAAACTCACAAGGCTAAAGAATTTTTACTTAAAAAGAGGATGAAACGCCGTCTTCAGAGTTTATTTTGACTGCAACTGTCTTGTGCAGCCATGCTAAAGAGGCATCATAATAGACAATTATTCTTGAGTCTGACCTCAAACTAAACTATTTATAATATTTACGAATACTTTAAGATTTTTTTCTCCCTGTTTAATTACTGAGCTAGGGATCAGCTCCCCAGTGTATTCATTATAGAACTAAAGATTTAGTAGGATGGATTGGGGTGGGGAGTTGCTTAAATAAATATATCTAAGAACTTATCCATTTTTATTTACATCAAATTGCTAAAATGAAAGTGATTTATTTTGGAAATTTTCATGAAGAACAATTTTTTTATGAGTGGTTTGAGACTTTAATGTCATGATCTATATTTATTATTTATTAAATTTCATAAGACGGTGATGATAACTGAGATTTATTTGTATAACTATATATTCTGCTATTTAAAGAGAGTATTTGTGTTTTTATATATGCCAAGAAGCGGCAGAATAAATTGAGTTCTTATTTTTTATTATAATTTGCAATCGATTAGCTTAAAGAAAGTAAGAATACTTGTAAGGGTTTTATAGAATATGTAGGGCACTCCTTATAAAGTTAGCATAAGAGATTGTATAAATGGATAAAAATTATCCTAGCATATAGATTTTCTGTAGTCTTTTTATAAATTAATAAACACATCTTTGAATTATAAAGATCCTAGGTAAATATGTTAATACACATTCATTACCTGAAGAGGGATCAAAATTAGTGCTAAAATAAACTCTTTATCTTAAAATTATACTATATTATATATCTTTAGACGTTCAATAAAGACTTGAAATAAGTTTAATTTAAATTTTTCTAATTTTATGGGTACTTTTAGCTATTTTTTGGTAGCATAATCCAATTTTTGAATATGCTATTGAATTTAATACAGAATCGTTGATAATTTTTCTTTTTAATACATTCATTTAGAGTCCTTGTACACTGATTCAATATATGACGTTTTTTAATTGATTAAACTGTTAATTTAATTGTGGAACTCAACATCTCTTTCAACAGAATCAATAATAACAGCAACTAGATCCTTAAAGGAAGAGACTATTTAGACACGATCCAGGATGTGAAAGCTAAGATCCAAGACAAAGAGGCAGACTAACAAGTCAAAAAACTAAACTTCACAGGTTAGAAGTGATGAGATTTTGAAATAAATGGAAAAACCCGTTTGACCTATCAAAGCAATTTCAAGAAATAATCATTCTTATTACCCTTGATATAATGAAGTTAGAATTGTTGATACCGCACATCACAAAGTAGCCGAAAGTGAAATCTATACAGAAGAAGAAAACACAAAGTGCTTTCAAAAGGTAGTGTAGTAGAAGTCATTCACATTCCACCCTTCCCCTCCGTTAAAAACTAAATGTCTTTATATTAAAACTGAAATATATACGAATCTCTTATTAAAGATCAGGTCTCTCTTTATTAAAGATCTTGTATCTCTTTATTAAAGTTTTTGTGACCTTCTATCATGTATTAAATTCTTAAGTATATTTTGATATAAAAAATGGGTGAGTGCACTTCCACTCCCTGTTAGTAGAGATGCTGCAATTTATACGTTATCAATATCATAGGCAGTTATTCCGTTTGAAAAAATAGCATTTTGCTCTGTAGCGCATCCCCCAACATCAAAAGGATAAAGATAAATTTGAATCCTTTTTTATTAAAGATAGGCCACTTTTTCAGTGCCTACAGCTCTAGCCGCATTTATTTGCATCTTAAATGGATAAATGTAAGAATTGAAACTGAATTAAGGAATGATCCTGTATTGTTTAAAAAGGGCAACAGCGTAACCTAAATAACTACCTCTGAAGGTACTAAAACGATGAGGGGACTATTGGCTGAGACCTCCATTAGCACGGAATAATCCAGTGAACACCAAAAAAACTTGCATCGTACTTTACCAACCTCTCTAATCTCCTTCCTCTAACAAGACTAAGCTAAGACCAAAAAGCATATGTTTCTGCTTAAACTTAGAGGAGGAAAAATTTCCTATGCCTCCAGGTAAGGCAAGTACACTTCACGATATTAGAAAACATCTTCAAATAGCATAGAATAATGCCAGTGGTCTAGCCTGAAATACTATCTCCGCAAGATACTTCAAATCAGGACCAAACTATATTTCCCTCTTGATTTTCCTTAGCCATTATAACAACTATAATTACTCCTTGAGGGCTCTGCCTTCCGAGAGAGGGAGTCATTAATCAAGGGTCAGGAGATCCAACTAGGGAATTCTGTTCTTCTCGCACAGTTTCAGGGCTTACCACAGCAAGGAACCTTAAATTCAACACTTTACATTATTTATCGATTGATTACCGAAATCGACTCTAGGTAATGAAAAGCAACACAACAGAGATATTGAATAAAGTCTGCTAGATTACCGATACATACTTTGGTGCCAAAGCAAAGGCCCTAGATTTTAATGTTGTAATTTACTATGGATAAATATAATTATAAATTTTATATTATAATTTTGGATTAATTAACATTTTAAAAAACTTGCGCTTGTGTTGAATAGACAATAAAACATAACATTTAAAGTTCTTTTAAAATACATAATTTCCTTCTTTTTCTTAATCAATTTTATAAAGCTAATTCTCCTTTTAGATGATGCTCTTTTATCATTTTTTAATGAATAATTTATGGAATATGGTGATATGAAGTCTTATCTTTAACTTTAAGGTACAATTTATCTAGTTAGTTTTATAAAGGAATATAATACAGTAATTTTTATTGGGATGATCTTCTCTATTTTTCAATAAAAATATTTTAATAAAGAAGAGATCAATCTTATAAATAATAACAACAACTAAAAGGCAGAATTAATGTGTTTAAAACGTTGAAAGCATCTTTCAATTATTTGTACTATTTTTTTCAATTTTACAATTACCAAAGATAATCTAATAATCTCACTTTAAGTTTATAATTTGCTTATATAAGTTATATATGTATAATTTTATCGATGCATATATTTAAATATAGAGTAGTTTAAAATAAATATGATTTTAGTAAACTATTACTCTAGCCAGAACTTTTTTAGAACAGACTTTATGAAAATATACTAATTTCATTTGCAAAATGCTGCTTATAATATGTTTGACATTTAAAAAAGATTTCTGTTGATTTAGCCTAAAATGATTGAAGTTAAATTGTATAATTATTTACTAAGATATATATTCTTGATAACAGAGCTAAAATCTTAGCAGTAAGCTTAACAAAATAATTTTAATTGTTGCTAAGATTTTTTTCTATCTTATGTTAGATTTAATGCCTCTACTTCTTCCTTAAGGCATTATTTTGATTTATCTTTTAAAAATTTTGGATGCTTAAATAAAAATAATAAATATGGTAAATCTCCTATCTCATAAACAAATTTATTGTTATAATTACTATTTAAATGGGCCTATTTAAAGAGTATTACCTGTCAAAGTGTTCAATCTTAAAATTAATTTAAAATGTTCGCCATGTTGTAGTTTAAATTAATACTCATAATATTGTATATTTAAACTTTTTAGTAGTAGACAGAGAATTCTCCATATTTTGTTAGATAAGAAGTACTGAATTTTATTCTTAAATTTCCATCTAAGTCCACATCAGTAGAAATCATAAATATATTAAATATAAATAGAGTAGAGACTATGTTATTATACGATACAGACTATAAGTTTGAATTTAAGATGCAAAAATATAAAGACAAATAAGTCTTAGAAAGCGAGTGAGTACGTGCAGTAAGATTTTGTGTTCTGGCCTATATGAGTATAGACTCTAAAATGAAAAAAATGCTTATAAAAATAATGCTTTAGATATTATCTAACATTTATGTCGTTCTTGTAGAAAATAGAATTGTTCAGTGATGCGAACCCACCGAAATCTGTGCATTCTTCATTCATTCATTAAATAAATCAAAGAGATTTTATATAGAATGAATCTTCATACATAGAATTACTTAATCATCTGCCGTGGTGTTAGCTATTCTCAGATTTTAACTCATCAAATAAGAATTAGGTAATTTTAAATAGAGATGAGGAAACAGGCAATTCCTAGTATGAGTTTAAATTAAATTTTATTATGGCTAAAATACGAATAGATTATCGAGGGTTGGTAAAAAAAGAGATTAATAAAAAGAACCCTTGATTTAATTATTACACTCCACCCTATACCGAATTAATTATGCTATGACTTTACAATAGGATTATAAATGGAGGACGGCCACTCTGCAAATTCTATAATTATTTCGAGTATTTTTGCCTCCTTATCGGATTGCTGACTGATGGAATTCGGGTCCTCCTAGGTGACTGCCGATTTCTGACACTTGTTTTATTATGTCTTCTCAGTTACATATCCGATTTCGTGGGAGACTTCTGTATGCACTTCGGTCTATGTGATCAGATTAATTAAATTAAATTGCGAATGTTATAATTTTGTAATTAATGGGATTCGAACCCGGAGTCAATTCAAACTAGTTCACTACAGTTACCATCTGATCGTCAGGACCACTCTGCCCACTTATTTTAAAACTTCATTTTATATCTCTTACCCCCGATTACCCTTTCGTGTTCATCCTATAATCTTTTTTTTTCTTCAAATATTTTTAATGAGATTACTAGTGGTTAATTGTCATTTGAGGTAAAATTTGAACTTTAAGATGGACTAGCAGCAATTTAAATCGCCAACAGAAGAATAAAGTTGCTCAGATTTAAGATATGATATCCTAATTTCTGATTCATAGCTCTATAAGGAAAAGTTATATAATTTAAGAAGATTACATTTGTGCTGGCGCAATATTGTTTTACTTGCTTGTTGGCTGATTAATTATTTAAGACATTTAGGAGGATACTTAAATATTTTATAAATATAAACTTACATAGAGAAGAGGAGTATATTATATTTTTAGATATCTTGAAAATATTAATATAGACTTTATCTTCTTTTTTTACAAGTAAGCATCTAGAATTAATGTTGGAGAAATTGCATTTTATTTATTGCTTAAGCAAAATATCAAAATCATATCAGTGTCTTTGGTATTTCCCATTCATGATTTACATATACTTAAAAATAGTAGATATAACAAGTTTTACATTATAAATTATAATTTACCTGATCGAGACATCGAAGTTAGTGAGTAACTTTTTCTCAAACTCGAAGCCTTTATCATAAAGAGATAGGTAATCCTCCATTATGTTAAACTCACTCTGTGGGTGGCTCAGGTCAGCCATAGATACCACATATATAGTCAAAGGAAGAACATCGTCCATTGCATTTAACTCTAACTTATATATAATAAAACTAAATAAGCTTTCCCTTCCAATGATCAACAATAGTTGTCTTTAAATGGCTGAATGATTGATTAATACAAGCTAGTTTATCCCTTGGAGATTAAAACTGCTGCATCTTTTCGAGACTTTTAATAGCTTCTGCATAAGGCAATTCGCATCTGCTCGTTCCGCAATTCAATCCTTGAGAATAATGACCACCGATGTCATGTCTGTTTGCAGCAGTCGACGAAGAAGTTTAGTTAAAAAGTTGCTCATTATTTCCATTAATGTTGTCTTGAGCACCTATGTCATTTCTGATTTGAGAGCTTGAGAGATTATTGTCTCTAAAATTGATTCTCACAAAACAACATTAGAAATATTGTCTGATCTGTGTGAATCATACTGACTTATGTTTGTTTAATTTCCAGTTAAGTCCTTGAGGTGATCCTCAAACTTAACAGTGTGTGGAATGTTCTCTCCTATAATGAACTGCTACTTTATTCCTAGGTATATCATCACTTCATGAGCAGTCATGCGTTTTATAAGGCCACTGCGTTCTACGAATAAATGATCCTCTTCCTCGTTCTTAATTGCATACATTGCAAACAACTTGTCGTACAGCTCAATTAAAATAATATGAAAAGTAATAGAGCTTTGAGAAAATGTACTTCTCAACTGAGGGGCGACAATGGGTCATAAGAGATTTAGCATGCTATTTTCCTAAGTTATACTCAGAGTTGAATGAAGATACGGTTTCTTAAATCAAACTCATAATTCCCTCCATCTATATATTGATGTTAGCAAACTTAAGTTCTTACAGGTTATGGGAGTAGATTTGCAGATTCCCTCAATGATTTAATTGAAAAAATATAATTTAAAATTGATTTATACTGTAGGTGAAAGCATTCAATATACTAGGCTACATTTTTACCGAGAGTGTATTAGTCACTAGAAAGTATTTTATGGATCTAGTATATTGAACTGGTATCATTATATTGCTGACTCTATTCTTCGTCACTATAGAAGAGAATTAATTTCATTAAATATATTTTAAACTATTTTATTCCTATTTTTAGTAAAAAGTTGTCCAAAATTATTTTATATTTCTCACAAACTTCTTTTTTTTCTGAAGGAGTAGGTCAAATTTAAAAATGAGGATATTATTGAACTATCTTCTTATTTCTGCTATGATGGGAGATATGTATCCAGAAATCAAGAATTTTCAAAAAATAACCCATTAATCTTTTAGCATATAGTTTTTATAAATTATATACATTTTAATATCATTTATTTCTTAATTTACAATAAATTTCCAACACTATCATCATCTGAAATATAAACCTTTTAAGTTTATAATTAAGATATTTGAAGCAATTCTTCTGGCTCCTGTCTTATTATTGACTTGAGTTCGACTATTTGCATTTTTCTTGTGGTAGTTTGAGTTATTTTACTGTCCCCTTGGAGTAACCTGTGTAGTATTTTATGTCCCAGCGTTTGCTGCATTTCCCTAAGTTTATAATGCCTCATTTCTTAAGCTAGGCGGGAGCTAAGATACTGCCTCATGCAACTTGTTCTTAAAATTTTGTAGGAATTCTTGCAGCTTATGCGAGTCTCCATACAAACCCTTAAGAGCTATCTTCCTGCAAACTTTTACCTCATTCACTGATATTGATAACCTTATTGCAGAAATCTGAGACTCAGAAGAAACTTGCTCGTTCAATTAAAATAAAAAACTAATTTGCATATAAGATAAATTCATTTGCCTTTTAGTTTCAGAAGAGAAAGTTGGAATGCAGCGCTAGAAGATTTTCTTGAGACTAAAAGGTTCCTTGTTAACTGCAGTAGCAATGTTTTGATCCATTTCAATAACTTGGAATTTTATAATTTAATTTGTTTATGAAGCTAAAGTTTATAATAATAATAATTAAGGGAATTAAAGGGCCCCCGGCATAAATAAGATAGGCTGTGACGTCAATGATATTGCTGTGACGCACTTATCTGACGCACACAAACCTACCAGCCAGGGATATTAAACACGTGGCACCCCCGCCACCTCACACTCTGAGCAGAAACCCCCGGCTTCTGCAGACCATCCAAAAAAACCTAAAAGGAGAAAAAAATCCGGTAGCTTCGGACCGAGAGCAAGTTGCTGCTCCGTAGCGTCTGGCTTCGCTGTCCAGCTGCATGACTGAGTGTTTGCCCATAGATCTCGTCCCTCCACG